>BQNB010014782.1:1713-71014 GCA_026074375.1 Tanacetum coccineum | reverse complement strand
GGCCTTGTTTTTGTTATAATCCTTTGATGGGATGAAAAATATTTCGTATGGGCTGATCATCGAAAACAAATAGGGAATGAAATGCTTACTACAATTGTTGTGTACTCAAAGTGATTATTATTGGTTAAACTTGAGGTTAAAATGACAAAGTAACAATATGAACAATGCACCCGGATAAAAGATGTTCACGAGGATGCGCTTGCAATATATTTTTAATTTTTTTATATTTTCTTATTGCCGTATCTATGTCGTTCTCGTATCTTGAATTTTTGATTTTTGCCGTTTCCCGTTCCCGTATCGTCCCCGTATCCCTTTGCCGTTCCCGTTTCGGTGCTACATAGGTTTTAGTTCGATTGGGTAAAATCTTTATTTGGATAAAAGAAAATTTGCTAACTGAATATTCCAGTTAACAAATCCGGCCTGAAACTTTTGAAAGATGCAAGCATGTGGAAATTGATCTACCAGCGATTAATTGTGAAAGAAATATGTAAATGTGTCCAACTTTGAATAGCAACTTTAGAAATTTCCAGTTTATAATAGCGACTTGAACACTTGATCATTAATATTAATATAATATTATAATTAATTATGCTGACAACGTGATCATCTAAAAGCCAAACTAAAATAATTAGACATGTCTTGGTTGACATATAACATCATACCGTACCGCTATTCACGCAATAAAATAGATTTATTGTATTGAGAAAATACCGGTACTAATAAAAAGTCTACATAACTATAGGGATAAATCAACCCTTAAGCACTTGGCTTACCAATTATATTCAGCCTTCAATATACAATAGATCCATGTGAATTTGAACAGACTTTAGAGAAGTTGCAATTTGAATTACTTTTTAATACCATCATACTTCACACTGGTCATCTCATGGTTATTGTGGGAGAGGCAACTCTTGTAAGCCGCAGAAAAGAGACATGTAACCCAAGAGGCCATGACCTCGTTTTCAAGTTGTTGTGTGTCCCTGACTGTAAGTTACTATCGCATGACAATCAAGTAACTGATACGAAGGAAACAGCCCGACTCAAATGAAACGAGTACATAAGTTAAGGAACATTATTTATACGTTTGAAAAGCATGAGAATAGACAAAAGTGATGGAAAACTGTCATAAGCGCTTGGTTAGCTAGCTATCGGTTTCTCAAGCATTTAGGCTTTAAATTTAGATTTTCTTTCAAATATAAGTAGCATATTTTTTGTGTTATGCAGATCTCCTAATGACTGCGAATTACGTAGTACAAAAAATCTGGGATTTTACTGATACAAGGTCGTTAGTACTTTAAGTATGATTTAATTCCGTCAAGTTTGATTTAAAAATGTAACTTTTCATATGTTAAGTAACATGTTACAAAATCACAATTCACAAGTGCTTGTTCTTATACGAACTACGAGATGCTTCAAATTTTTATTTCAGGAAATATATGTATCTTTGTGGTGTATTATGTACGTTACTTTATATTGTTTTTAGATTATACAAACCGTGCTCATAAGAAACAAAGTCTGCCCAAAGTTCTTATTATTAAAAAAAAGGCAACTTCCAACAAAAAAAAAAGGCAACTTGCGATAATATAGTCACTAGATAACGTGCTTGTATTTATTATATGACGACTTGCATTATTGTAGGTTGATTTGTTCGAAATTATAGGTCTATTTTAATAATCAGAATAGACTTTGACTATAAAATACGTAGTAGAGTACAATAATTAACGGAGGTCTAGTTAATGCATCATTATCCAAGTGATCATCCTGTATTTTGATGTTTTCATTGAATTTACGAGATTACAGAAAGATAATATTAAGTTGGTAAAAGTCGGAATCCGGTCAGTATCTAAGTTTTTCTTTTACCGGAGATATCGTCGTAAGTAGTGATGGCTCAAGGGTAAGGCAAGTAAAGCTAGAGCTTTATCTTCCTAATTTTGTAAGGCCTCGAATTTTCTAGAATCTTGTATATATTTAAAGTCAGTCACATGCTTTTCCGCCGTCATTTTTAAAGATCTCATTATTAAAGACCCCAATTGACTGATAAATGTTAAATAATCAAAATTTTGGCCCTCTTATATTTCTGCTTTTCATTTTTCAACCCTACGTGTTGTAGAAATTTAAGCGCAAATACATCAAGTATATAAAAACTCATTTTTGCAAGAAAAATAAGTAAAAGTTAAATTAAGCCCTATGATAACTAGCATTAAACCATTTACATTAATGAACGATGGTATGTGTTTAATTACACATACCCTTTGCCTATAAAAACGGACTTAAATGACCAAAAAAGTACCAAAAATATATTGTATTTGTATGTTTTTACTTATATTGTGTAGGAAACGGATATCCGACAAAACCGAGCACGGAATGGAAAAGCGTGAAAAAAAAGTCAAAGCCAAAAAGTCAAAGTCAAAAGTCAACAAAAAGTCAACCCCGACAAAGTCAAAGTCAAGGTAGAAGCCGAAAAACGAAGAAATACTTAATGGGCACACCCGTACCCATCTAATGGGCCGGGTCAGCCCATTAATGTATCATATGAAGACAAACACCAATAAAAAGGCCCAATCCCCTTTAAACTTTATACTCGGCCCAAAACTAAACTAAGCCCATACCCCTTTAACACTTGTTAAGCCCAACTCCCTTATTCACCTTAACGTTGTTAGTCAAATAAGGACTGTGATTGCAATTGAACCATACAACCTCAGGGGCTGAACTTGCCAAATCCTTTAAACTTTTACACCACAATGGACTAACCTTGAAATAGAACTATACAAAGTGAAGGACCAAACCTGTCAAACCACCAACTCTTACCCTGTTTCCCCAAACCTAGTCAAACCAAAACCCTTTATACTAATTTTCCCGCCAAAACCCCTGTACATCCCTTCCACCTACGTGCTACTGTTCATATGTCACTCTCACTTCCCCTACAGCCCCACGACAAACACACCCCCCCTCCTAAACCCCGCACCAGCTAAATGACAAAAACACCTTGGCAATCCCTTGCAAGACCATTGGTTGAAGGTTGAAGACAAAAAAATGAATGGCTATGATTCTAGGCTTGGATGACAAGAAATTTTAAGGGATAGGATGAAGCTTTGAGCTCTCTCACATAACTAACACAACAAGCACACCTCAAAGGGCTCATACGGATATATAAAGTGTGTGTTTTTCACACAGGGAATGTATCTAGGAGTAGTTTTAGGAGTAGTATAATTTTAATTTTAATGTTTTTATGTCAATTTAATTCTGTATTTTACTTTTAAAGCCTTGTAACAATTTTAATGAATTAATGCAAATTTTAGTTTTTAAGTTTTTACAATTCTGTCTCTTTTAAAAGTTTTATGTATTGATGCTATTTTATGTTCACAAGCCTTTTCCATAAGCTCTTATAAGCTTATAGAAACTGTTTTACTCATATAAGTTCATACAATAGCTTTTGAGAGTTTTCTGTCATTGGAATCAATAATTTTTATTTGAGCTTAATGGATGATAAGCTAGCAAAGGATGAGCTTATGGGTACTTAGAATTGCTTATTTATATGCAAGGGTAGGACTTTAGAGCTTATTTAGGTTGTATATCCCTGTTTTAAGCAAGTGATTGAAGTACTCTTCACTTTTTACATGTTAGCTTATTGTTACTGTTTGCTTATATCCTACTTATTTACTGCTCTTTTGTGCTTATTTCTGTCTTAAGCCTGATTTCATGTATTCAATCCTTAAAGGAGTGTTTGGTTTAAGGGTCAAGGTGGGTCAAATTTGCTTAAAAACTATTTGGGTCACTTGACCAACTTTAGCAAGCATTTTTTAAGTCTTAATAAGCTGTTTTTAAGAGTTTTTAAGTTTAATAGCTTGTTTTTATGGTTTTTCTATTAAGTGCTTAAATTTGTGGTCATAAAACTGATTTTAAGTGCTTATTTGATTAAGTTATTGAAAACAGATTTTAAGCATAGTTTTAGAGTTGTTTTTAGTGTTAAAATGCAGAGTCAAAGTTTTGGTTAAGTGTCCTTTAGTCTAGTTAAGTCTGTTAAAATCTGTCTAATTTGCTAAGTGTTGAAAAACAGCTTTTTCAATTAGCCTTTTCATGCTTATTCCGAGTTTCAAAATGATTTTTTATTGTTGATATAAACTCTTTGAGGTCCAAACTTAATCTGTTTGTAGGTCTTATAGTCATAAGGTTCCATTTGTTAGTTTATTTTTAAGCTCAAAAGTGCTAATTCTGAAAATCTTTGCCCTGCACCTAGGCAAATTAGCCTTTTTCTTTTTTGCTTTTTCAGTGCTTATTTGTTGTTCAAATTGCTTAATTTTTGTTTCTATTTGCTTCTTGGGTTCTAAACTTAATCTTTTTATTCTTTTTAGCTTTTTGCAATTGCTTATTTTAGCTTAAATTGAGTTTGAAATTTGCAAAAATCTGCTTTTAAACTCAGTAGCTACTGAGTAAAATAAGCATTTTCTCTTAGCTTTTTAACTGCTTATTTGATTTTCAAACTCATTTTTTTTGCTTATTGTAGCTTATAGGCTAAGCTTTTCAGTGCTATAAGCCATTAAGCCATAAGGTTCCATCTTCTAGCTTAAAAATAAGCTAGAAAATAGCCTTTTGGCAGTTTGGCTAAAAAGTTTGGCCAAAAGCTTATTTGCTTGTTTGAGCTTATGGCTTATTGCATTTTCTTAATTTAGGTTTTTATCTGCTTATTAGGTTAGTTTTAGCTTATTTTAGCTTATTTTACTTAGGCTAGAGTTTATTTGAGCTCATTGGCACTTTTAGTTTAAAATTTTAAGTTAAAAAGCCTTTTTAAGAATTTTGTCATTTTAAGCTTAGTTTAAGTCCTTTTAGTTGCTTATTTTTGTTCTTTGTTGCTTATTAAATATAGCTTATTATCTGTTTTAGCTTATTTCCCTTTTTTATTTGCTTATTTGCCGTAGAAAATGCAAACAGTTTTAACTTTTTAAAGTTAAGCACTCTGTCAACTTAATTTAGCTTATTCTGTGCTTATTTTTTGTTTCTAAAAAAAGTGTCTTTACAAAAGTTGCTTATTTTTAGCTTATCTAAAAAGTTGTAAAAAAATAGCAAATAAAAACATTTGGGAGTAGGGTAAGCCCCAAGTGAGCAGGGTTCGAACTCAGGACCTCAACCCCACTCACCAAACGTTTTTAACACCACACTCTGCTAACACCATGCCCTTGGGACATTTTCGTTATTCCCTTGCACAATTAATTAGTTAACCACGTTTTTAGCCATTTTGCTTAATAAGCTCTTTTAGCTTATTTAACAGCTTATTTGATAAGCTGTTTTCTCCACCTTATTTTTATTAAAATCTTCACTGTTCAATGCACTTTTCAGGATTTTTTCAGATTTTTTTATAAATCGTTTAGTATTTTTTATATTTAATTTTTGTTAAAATCGTTTTTAATTCATAAAAAATTATATAAAAGCCAAAAAAATCTAATTCTTTTTTAGAAAATTTTCTTTTATCATTTAGGACTTAGGAAAATTAGATTTGCTTTCGTAGGGTTAAATTTGTAGATTTTAGTTTTTTAAAGAACGGGATTGAATCTCGTTCACGTTTTTCGTGTTTTTAAGCTTAAATTCCTTTCGTTTTTTGTTTAGTTTTCTTAGTTCTTGCATTTTAGTCAATTAGGATTTATAAAAAGTTAAAAAATCATTTTAGATTTAAATTTTGATAATTTAGTTTTTTTTAAGTCGCGTTTTTACGTTCTCGTTTTCGTTTTTAATTTCGTAATTGCTTTCATTTTAGTGTAGCTTGCCTTTTAATTGCTTTTTCCCGTAGATTTAGAAAACCCGATCCAATTTGTGATTATTCAAACATAAATTATCAAACCAAAACTCGATTTTCAAATTCACGCCTCGACGAAAAACGACCCGGGAAGGTCTTTTAGGGTTTTTGCTTTGGATAAAAGTGAAATCCCTTTTTAAAAGCCTCACGGAATACTTATCTCTACTATTATTGATAGTACTCTTACGTATTTATATTATTATTTGTTTTATATATACGTATTTGTACGGATCAAACGACATTTATTTTTTCACACCTACAAATATATTTTCAATCTCTAGTTTTCTTCCATCTACTCATGTATGATTCTTCAATCAAAAAGTTGCTTTTAAAGATGATTTAGTTTTCGCTAAAGAAATTGGTTAAAAAAACGAATGTATAACGAAAAATTGAAAGAAAAAACAATGTAGAAACAGAAAAATACTACCTCCGTCCCACATTAAGTATCCAGTTTGACTTTTTCAAGTCTTTTTTCTTCAACTTTGACCTTAATTATTTCTTTTTATGTTATATGATACTTAATCCAAAATATATGAATGGATAGAGTTTTGAATGTATTTTTCATTGGTATAATTTTCATTAAGTATTATATAAGACAAACAAAAATATTTACGGTCAAAGTTGATGAGAAAAGACTATAAAAAGTCAAACTGGACACTTAATATGGGACGGAGGGAGTATGATAATGTTGTTGGCGTGAAGCTATAAAAACCGAGGAAGAGACTTTAAAAAGTAAATTTGATCAATTTAGATTGTATGAATGCATCTTTAGTTTATTGTTTTTTTTAACAGCACTTTATTAAAAAACTAGCAAGAAGCTAGAAAAATTACAAAGTTACAAGATGAGGATTTTTTAGCCAATCAACCCAACTAAACGACACATTACATCTAAACCGACTCCAATAAAAAGAATACGACACAACATCATCAAAAATATCCGCCTTAGAAGGAGAAACCACACAAAAGACACACTTATTACGATAAGCCAAAATTAGCCACCACAACCCAAAACACACCCCTTCTAACAACCTTTTATGCTTGATAGGAATCCGAAGATTTACGATCCAAGAAACCCATTCATCGAACGTATGCACTTCCATGAAATCCACCTCCTACCAGCGGCAAATCTTGTGAAAATTATCTTTCGCAACAAGGCAATCAAAAAATAAATGACTTGACGATTCCGTGACGCTACCACAAACGGGACAAAGAATAGACGGAATATCTATACCTCTCCGGGATATATTAAGACGGGTAGGCAAACAATCCATTCTCACCTTCCACGCATGAATGTTAACCTTGATTGGCACCGCTTTTATCCATCGAGTTTGAGTAGACACTTCCGGAAACCTGTTATCATCAATAACCTTTCTAGCCGAAGCTACCGAGAACTCACCCGAACCATCAAGCGTCCAATACCACCTATCAGGCGTGACACCAAGAACAACACCTTCCACGTAAGTCGTCAAATCCGTCAACTGATCTTGTTCCACTCCGCTTCTAGGAGCACGACGAAAAGACCAGGTCAAGTTCTCCTGTGACAGTTTAGAAGCCACATCGACAGTCTTCTTCACTTCCAGCGCATAAAGCCTAGGATATCTTTGTTTCAAAACCATGTCTCCATGCCACAAATCCTCCCAAAAATAAGTATCCGCACCATTGCCAAGCTTTTTCTGCATAAAATTATTTAAGTGTATACCTTTTATCTTCAATGTTTCCACCTCCTGGAGAATGCTTCGCCAAATGGACTTGTAACCAACCTTGAATCCGCTACCATTTTTCCCATCTTCGCCATGAATAGCTTTAATAACCCTAGTCCATAACAAGTTCTTTTGAGTTGTAAACCGCCAAACCCATTTACACATAAGAGCTCTATTAAGCGCATATAAACTAGAAACACCAAGGCCACCTTTCTCTTTAGAACACAAAACCTTACTCCATTTCACCCATATCGATTTTTTACTATTTAAATCGACACCACTAAAAAACCGACTTCGAATTGATTCCATGCGTTGAAGGACTTTCATTGGCACCTTGAATATAGACATATGATAAATAGGCATGGATCCTAGAACCGCCTTGAGAAGGGTTAAACGACCACCTATCGATAATGTTTTCATCTTCCATTTTGAAAGACGATCTACCATTTTATCCACAATCTCATCCCAAGATTTAATCCGAGACATATTTCCCCCAACTTTCGAACCTAAATAAGCAAAAGGAGCCTTAAGGACACCACAACCAATTCTATTTGCAGCTTGCACCACCCTATCTTCACTCACCACAACACCCAATAACTTACTCTTGCTTAAATTAATACTAAGACCTGAAGCACGATGAAAACATTTCAACACATATATAATCGTATCAATATTCTTAGTACTCCATTGCCCCATAAACACCGCATCGTCCGCATAGAACATATGAGAAAGATGCATAACCGAATTAAGCACAATGCCATTAAACATGCCCGCATCCACAACTCTTTTAAAAGAAATGTGAAGACTCTCCATAACCAAAATAAAAATAAACGGAGAAAGAGGATCACCTTGTTTAAGGCCCTTAAAAAACTGAAATTCCTCCGTAGGGCTTCCATTCACTAAAACCGATCCCCAAGAAGATCGAAGACATTCTTGAATCCAACCACACCATTTTTCACCAAAACCAAATTTTCTTAAGACATCATCAAGGTAATCCCACCGAACAGAATCATAAGCCTTTTCAAAGTCAATTTTTAGAATAAATGAATGTTTTTTCTTCAACTTACACCACTGCAAAACCTCATTAAGTATAAATGGTCCGTCAAGAATTTGCCTATCCGCAACAAAAGCCGATTGCACCTCATTAACAATATCTCCAAGCACCACCACAAGACGATTAGCCAAAATTTTGGCAATTATTTTATAAAGGCTCCCAATAAGACTAATCGGTCTGAAATCCTTCACCATTTTTGCTTCGGGAGTCTTCGGAATCAACGCTATGAAAGATGAATTACACCCTTTTGGAATGCGACTGTAATGAAAGAAATATTTCACCGCCGCCAACACATCTTTTTCTATTAAACTCCAAAACCTTTTATAAAAACCAAATGTGAATCCATCCGGCCCCGGAGATTTATCAACACCACAATCCCAAACCGCCTTTTTAATCTCTTCATTTGACACTTCGGCTTCCAAATCCAGTTGTTGCATTGAATTCAGATGATGAGGAAACTCCATATTAAGCATCGGCCGAACAGATTTAGGTCTATCAAAACGATTCTTGAAATGATTAAGGAACTCTTTTTTAACCATATTAGGATTTTCCACCTAATCTCCTTTCACCAGAACCCCTCGTATAGAAAGTTGGTTTCGTTTCTTATTAAGAAGCTAAAAAAAGTAGTTTTATGAACCTTAAATATTTTTTTTACCCATATAATAAAAATTGTTTGGATATTAACAGTATATATTTATTTTTGAAACAAAGAGTTTTAAAAGTAATTATATATGTGAAAATTGCTATATTGATTGATATACTTAGTCAAATTATAAATCTAAGCTCTTTCAGTAATACATATATGGCGTATGAAATAATGTTAACCATTTCGGTAAGGGTTAAGTCTATAGATAGGTAACGAACTTACGAAAACTTCTAATGTTAGGTAACGAACTTTGAAAATTACCATTATTACATATGAAACTTGTTATGACTTGTTAAAATTGGCAATGTGACCGTTTTGAGTGTCACATCAGCATTACGGGCCCACAACCTATTTTAAATAACTTTTTCTTTTTATTATATATAATCACTAACATTTTTTATATTTATAAACATATATTTTTTTCATTTTTCATTCACACTATTCAGCCATCACCATCTTTGGCAGACCACCGCCACCCCCGGGAGACCACCATAGTCGCACCTCACCGCCGCCTCCTAACCCTACCTATGTTCTTTAATCGTTGGCCAAACAATAACACGTCAATAACTATCTTCAACTTATACAAAAACCAAAAACCCCCAAATCACGCCTGCCAAATCATGACAAACTGCCATTACCACACCAAAAATCACGCTTCCCACTCATTGTTGATTATCACACCAAACTGCCATTTATAAAAGAGCAAGCTTTTATTTCACCATTAACCGAGGAAGGCTTGTTCGACAACTAAGAGATGAACCCATTGTTGATTCTTATGATGTTGATACTTTTACTTAGATCTCACTTCTCAGGAACTAGAAGAAGCCATAGAGAAACAGAGGTTAGAGATCGAGAGCCTTAAACCTTTACAGTATAAGATTAACGAGCTTGAAAGAGATTGTAATGAGCTTAATCATGAAAATCTCGACCTTGTATTCAAGCTTAAAGAATCAAGTAAGAATCTTTCAGCTTGTGTTGATTCTAATGAAGATTCTGAGGTTAACAAACTAGAGTGCCAGATATAACATCTCAAAGAGGAGGCAAAGAAGAGAGAACTCGATAGAATATATGCTGGTTACCTTTAAATCCGACGTCAACGTGCACGTCTTCCATGCCGCGGATGACAGAGACGGAGCTATACTATGACTTGGATGGGTTATGGCCAACCCAAGGTATAAATTAACTACAAGTAATATGAACATTATAATGTATTTTCAGAATTAAATTGTTTTAGCCCACCCAAAATATTATATTTAACCCGCGCAAAGTATAAAGACATCATCCAAGAGAATATTACTAACAAGTCTATGGCGTCAATTGAAAAAATAAAGTTATAAAAGCTTGATCTTCCATTGGGTAAACAAATTCACCATACCATTTTTTTGGCAGTTAGTTTTTTAATATATTTTGGCTTACCCGAAAACCAAATCCTAGCTCCGTCACTGGCGGATGACGTCATACAAGATGCACTCTGTACGGCCCGTGGATCTGATGTTGATTTGATGATGATGAATTGGTTTTGTTGGTTTTCTTCTTCTTTTTCATGGTTAGGGTTTCGATATGAATTAGAAACCTTAAATTAAAAGCTTTTTCATTTTTGTGACAGTGAAGGAGTTTAGAAAAGAGGGTTTTTGAAACAAATCATGTCTATAAAGAAGCAAACCCTAAATAGGTTGTTTGGGTTTAACATATCATGTCTATAAAGAAGAAAACTAGGAATAAAAAAAATTATTTTAAATGATGACGTGTCGGTTTCAACCGGTGGCCCTTCTCAATTTTGACCGTTATTACTTATATTGAACTAAATTTGAAAGTTTCATATGTAATAATGGTAATTTTCAAAGTTCGTTACCTAACATTGGAAGTTTTCGTAAGTTCGTTACCTATTTATAGACTTAACCCTTTCGGTAATAGTTTCTTCATGAGAAATTTCAAAACTAAAGTTAATTTAAAGTTATCTAGGATCGAAAGTGTCATCAAAAGATTAAATTTATTGGCTTATTGGTTAATTAAAAATGAAATACTATAATATATTGATTTCGAGAGAATAATCAATGATTTCACATAAAAAAAACTTTTAAAAAAATTTATAAATTTTTGAAAAATAATTTTGATAAGATGACCCTGTTTTAAAGCTTCGCTTTAAGCCTCTGAAAAAGTTAAGCCGCCATTGGCCATAAGTTTCTTCCCACGCAAAATTTGAGTTCGAAAATGTTCAAAGGGGGAATGAAAAAAAAAATTATATTAGCGTAGTGTTTGGTATATTGTAATCAAAGGGGGAATGAAAAAGATTATTACGATGGAGTGAAAAAATGTTGTTTGTTTACATTTATGGAATGTAATGATTCATTACAAGGAATGACCCATTACACCAAAACCATTCCTTAGGGGGCCCTCTACTTTTTTTTCATTCCATCTTGTAATGAAATCAAATTACATAAAACTCCACCATTAACTAACATATTAAATTAACTTCTTACCATTAATGGGGCATTTTAGTCTTTTTATCATGATTTCATTACGTCTTATCATACAAACCAAACATGATTAATAATGGTAATGAATCATTATATTCTACTATTTATTTCATTACGTCGGTTATTCCATCCATTTGACATTTCATTCCGTCATATCAAACAGGGGTGTTCAGTTTGGTTTGAACAAACCGAAAAAGAAACCGAAACAAAACCGAATAGAACCGAACCGAAATTTCTAATTGGTGTATGGTCTGGTTTGAAACCAAACCAAAGTATTTAATTGGTGTTTGGTTTAGTTATGGTTTGATAAAAATAAAACCAAACCAAACCGAAAAAACCGAATATATCTATACATATAGAATAAGTTAATTATATTTATACTTCTATCGTATTAACCTAACTAGCAATCCTAATTTTTTTTAAATATTTTTTAAACTAATCACTTCTCAAATCAAAAAATATTTTTTAAACTAATCACTTCTCAAATCAAACATTGATGCATATCGTGAACAACTAAACAAGAGTTTGCCTACTTGATTCATATAAATTCACATATACTGAGCAAGAGTGAAGTTGCAACTGTGTTTGGATACTTGAAAATGGAATATTCAAGATAATAAGGCTTCTGAAGAAGTTTGTCAAAGAAAATTTATCTTAGTCCGCTTTCTTTTATTTTCATTAAGTTCTGAAACATTTCGTTTCTTAAACTTTTTTTTGTTAATTTACTTGTGCACTCTGTGAGACTTTTTTATTTGTTAATTTTATATGAAAATTTTAGCTTTTTATTTATAATTTTTAGATTATATTTTGGGAAAAACGTTTCTATTTTTTTTGGAGTTCACTTGAATTTGGTTTTCTTGGTTTTAACCAAAACCAAACTGTAACATTCCGTATTTTCAGGTCATTTACAACGTCATATATTTCACTAATTAGTTTTTTTTCTCGTACGCGTTTACTTGTAATTTTGTTTGTTAAGTTAAATCGCGTAAGCTATAAATTATCAATTAGCGTAAACGGACACCAAACGAATTAAAGTTTTCGTCAAGCAAACAATATATTATTTTTACGAAATTAATAATCAACTTTTCATATTTTATTTTTATTGATTACGTAAAACGTTTACGTTTCGTAATTAAATACATTTAGGCATACCCGGAAGCACCAAAACTTTTATCTACGCTTCAACAAATACCCATTATTATACCCAATACAAAAAAAATGATAAACACTTGCCTTGTCCTTCAATATGTACGCCAACCACAAGACCAAATTGACATCAACTTTTTTTTTCAAGACTTTTATTAACTTAGTCTAGTAACTAGCTAAGCAAACATGTTTCCATGTTTTTCTCCCATTGTTTCTTGGTCTTGGTTAACACTTGCAAGTATTTGACTAGTCTTGTAATATTTATGCATGCATCCTAGTAGATAATAACACACACTCCTTTTCCTTAGCTAAAAATCAACTCATTTCCCTCTTTGGCTCCCTCATTACCCACGGCTCAAACAAATCCCTCTTACACAATCCATATAATTTTATTTACCACTTATTCAAGTATTCTCATAACATATCTAAGCTATTCTAAGAAGATTTGAAGGCTTGTTAAACATTTGCAAGGTTTAAACAAGTTAGGGTGTTCTTGTTAAATTTGGGTTTTGATCACAAGGGTGTGATCTTGTTCTTCATTCATCACTCATTCACCTAAGGTCTATCTAAGTTCTTAATCTATTCCATTATCTATTTTCATGTTTTACATAATTGTGTATAGTTAAATCACCATCTAAGTATATTTTATAAAGTTTATAACATATGAACATGTTAAAATCATACCCAAAATTTATCTTATACATGGCTAATATGATGTAAAAATATACTAATATGTTGTAATCAAGGATTTACAAGCAATGGAATATTTATGTAAAATATTTGTTAAGTTATGAAGAATTATTTAATTATAATGGTTATGAGGTTAAATAAATAAGTTTGACAAATTTTTTTTGGACATTCTTGGACAAATATGGACTAAAGGATTTTATAATATATGAGGCATATGATATAAAGACTTATGGAGTATTTGTGGTATTTTATCTAAGTTAAAACCTATATAAAACAAGTTATATAAATAAATGTATATAACTACTAAAAAGGGCTGATTTAAATTCGAACTATAAAGTATACATTTTATATTTTTATAAAATACTACGTCTCATGACGATTCCAAAAAGGTAAGAAACTCGAAAAACGGATTTATAACGAAGAAGATACATAGTTTACGAGTTATACGTTAATTAAACTTTTATAAAACTAATTTTATAAAATTTACTGTTCACAACAGATACATTTTTGGAAAATAATTATAAAACTTTTAATTACGAAGACGTACTCGAAAGAATCACTAAAAACGGAGTTAAAACGAGTAAGATACGACGTTTCAAAGTTATCGAACATTATATATATAAGCTGAAAAACTGTGCACGCTTCAGCAGCTGCTGAAGCTCATTTTCGAGGGCCTTCGGGTCCAGTTTGGAATCACTTAATAATATTTATTCTTGTTTTAAACTTTTATTTATGTTATTTTACAAAGCGATTTTAATAGTTACGCGATTATACGAGTTCAAATACATGATTATTATTTATCAAATGTGATTTAAACATTATTTCACAAACACAATTGATGATGTAGCTATATAAAATTATATATTGTTTATTAGTACTTAGTACTTATATCGACCGTTATCTAACTTAGGTTGCTTTCGTTATTCCGTGACGCGTTTTCATTCATTCACTCGACTTATTCTTCACTTCACTTCTAAGGTGAGTTCATAGTCTCGCATTTCAATCTTTTCAATGTTTTATAAACCCGCGAGGGGAATACATGATCGTTTTACTAATTGAACTTATTGATTTTTACTACATAAGCGTTACTATGACTATTTTTATAAGCTTGATTTGTTATACATGATCTGAAGATCGTGCAATACCTATTTGAAAACGTGAATTTTATACATGATTGTTTTACTACGGACACAGTGTTTACAAGTGTATGCTATCCAGATTACTGCCTGAATATTATTGCTAAGTTACCTTTATTGCCGTGAGTCCCTACTTACTGAACCGTAATTGCTATCCTGTGTAGGCGAGTTGTTGTGGATGATATATCGGGACTGACAATCTCATCCACCTACATTGGGTCATATAGTTTGATCGGGTGCATTTAACATTGAGGGTGTTAGTTGTTGGCATATGGCATCCTATATTTGATTGGGCCCAAATCTAGTTAAGGCTTCGGTGTCATGAGCTTAGTGCAATAATACCTGTTATATATTTTGACTTGGTGAATGTGTTTCCCTTATCTACCTTACTTGTTTTGGACTTCGGAATACATACTTAGTCCACCATTACTTCGATCTTGTGGTTCCATACTGTAAACATTACTCAGATTTATTAATCCAATTTTGGATTCGGATGGATTTCAGAAATAACACTTTTAAATGTTGTAACGCTACTTTTCTTCTGAAATATTTCTTAAATTATTTCAATACTGCTTTTAACTTAAACCTATGAATTCACCAACATTATTGTTGACGTTTTAGCATGTATTTTCAGGTTACTATTTTGCTAGTGGAGCATTGGGAGCATTTGAGCCGCGCGAATATATTTTTGAAGGCTTTACACTTTGAGTACCATTCGATAAACGTTTTAAAATATTTTTTTAATACAATATACTAATGGGACCTAATGAAACTCTGATATTTATAAGAATCATCGAATGGTTGACTTTTCAAAACGTCTCACTTAGAGTCGTTTTCTGTGACTTGTACTTTGTGCCTTAAAGTCGCACCCCAATGTTACTATTCCGCTGCCGTCCGATTTTGGGGGTGTGACACAAACCGAATTCTAATTCGGTGTATGGTTTGGTTTTATCCGTTCTATAATTGGTTTGGTTTGATTTTTTGGTTTTGACTTTGAAAATTTTCAAACCGATGAGCCCGAGCCGTACAACTCACAAACCCGAAAACCGAACCGATGAAAACCCCTAGTTTATACAGGGAGCATGAGTAAATACTAAACTTACAAATCAACATTTTGGTCGTTTGAGTACGTGAAACACGTTTGATATAAAGGAAAAAAAACGTATATCACAGGTAGAGGTGGCAATTTTAGACCCATTGGTTAAAGTTGGGTCTAGTTGGTTAAATATTTTTAAAGGATGGGTCTAGATGGGTCTCTCTTAAATTTATAGATGGGTATAGCATTTTTCTCTTAATATTATAAATGTGTCTAGTTGGGTAATTATTTTTAAGGGATGGGTCTAGTTGGGTCTCTCTTAATATTTATAGATGGGTCTTGTTGGGTATAGCATTTTTCATCCGTTTTTATACGTTTTCGATTGATTTTGACCGTTTTTGACCGTTTTCGTCAGTTTTCGACCGTTTTTGACCTATTCGTCCGTTTTGACCAATTTCGAACGTCTTCGACCTATTTTGATCGTTTTCGACCGATTTTGACCGTTTTCGCCCAATTTCGACAGTTTTCGAACGTTTTTAACAGTTTTCGACCGATTTCATTTATTTTCAACCGTTTTTGTCCGTTTTCAATTGATTTTGATCGTTTCTGACCGATTGCGTCTGATTTTGACTATGTTCGCCCGATATCGACCAATTTTGTTCATTTTCGACCGATTTCAACCGTGTTCGTCCGTTTTTGACCGATTTCGACCGTTTTTGACCGATTTCCTTCGTTTTCGATCGATTTCCTTCTATTTCGATCGATTCCGACCGTTTTCGTCCGTTTTCGACCATTTTGACCGATTTCGCCCGTTTTCTTACATCTTCGACCGTTTCGTCTATTTTCTTACGTTTTCTTACCTTTTTGTATGTTTTCTTACGATTTGATATATTTTCATCCGTTTTCGTTCGTTTTGTACGTTTTGCTACGTTTTTGTACGCGTAAATACGTTTTTGAATGTTTTCGAAAGTTTTATCCTTTTTTATACGTTTTTAGTACTTTTTATAAGAATGTATAAAAGTGTATGAAGACGTATAAATCGTACAACATGTACGAAAATGAACACAAGGTAGGAAAACAAAAAAAACAGAGAAGGACGTATGTAAATGAACAAATCGTACAAGAATGGACGAAAACGCACAAAACGTTCAAAATAGCATGAAAACGAACGAAAACTGTCGAAAACGGTAAAAAACGAAAGAAATCGGTCGAAAAGGTTCCAAAACGGTTGAAAACGGACGAAAAGGTTCGAAATCGATCAAAAACGATCAAAATCAGGCAAAAAAGGTCGAAACCGGGCGAAAACGGTCAAAATCTGTCAAAACAAACGAAAACGGAAGAAAACGAACGAAAATAGACGAAAACAGTCGAAATCGGTCGAAAACGATCGAAATCGGTCAAAAACGGCCGTAAACGGGCGAAAATGGTTGAAAACAGACGAAAACTTTCAAAAACGGTCAAAATCGGTCAAAAACACACGAAAACGATAAAAACGGACAACAAACGTAAAAAAAACAAGTTACCAAACCCATCTAGACCCGGAACCAACCCATCTAGACCTGACCCATCTAGAACCAAACCCATCTAGACCCATGTTTCTAGAAGACCATTCAATACCCAAACCCATCTAGACCCATGACCCAACCCAACCCATCTATTTTGCCACCTCTAATCACAGGTGATAACTTTGTGAAACAAATTCAAGAGACATCAAATAAGATGATCACATGAAGGCAACGGCCTAAAAGCCGATATCCTAAAATTTTAAATATATTTATGTAATTAATAAATATTTTTTAAGGCTGTAACTTTTAATTATTATTTTTCTCTCATAAAAGCCTTCATAAAACTATTACCGAATGTTTTCTTTAGTTAGCAAAGACATAGTCACTAATTATCAAGTTGTTTATTTTATAAATTAAGTATGACTGATATACTAAAATTTTACGTTTAAAAAGGTGATTTTTCTTCCCACTAAATCACCATTTATCAAAATCATATATGGCTAATGGGTATCAAAATCATCCCGAGTTTATTGCTACCTTGGGTGAGCCGATTGAAAGAGGTCCCTCTTAAATAAGCCACGAGCTACTTTTAAGGGTTTGAAACTATTCAAGATATAAAGTCAAATGGTGGTCAAACTAAAAGTGAGGGACTCAATCTACCAAAGAGTCAAAGTTATTATAAGAAGGAAAATAGACCACCTCAGTTTGACAAGTCTTTATAGTTCAAAGTTCATTATGAAACATGCGGCTATAAATAATCATCTACTAGCGAGGGTTTCATTCACCTTCTATTTATCCGATCTCATTCTTTCTTAATATTGTCAATTTTAGTCCTCCGTTATATATTTAAATACTCGTCTAGTTAGTTATAAAATCACAATGGTAACTAACGGTTATTTAAAATATTTTGTGAAGCATATTAAACCTTTAATAATAAGTAAATATATATTAAATGTTTAATAAACATACACTTCGTGTCTTAACGTGTGTGCCCTCAATAGGCTCATGTATTTCCGGTCGTATAACATGCGTATCCGACTCCCACTCTCCAACAGAGGCAACTCTTGTAAACCACATAAAAGAGACATGACCTCGTTTTCAAGTTGTTGTATGTCCCTGACCGTAACTTACTATCGCATGACAATCAAGTAACTAATACGAAAGAAACCGAAAGATATCGCCGTAAGTAGAAAGATATCACCGTAACTTACTAATGTTTTCAAGTTGTTATGTGTCCCTGACCGTAACTTAAAGATCCGATTATTAAAGACCCCAATTGACTGATAAATGTTAAATAATCAAAATTTTGGGCCTCTTATATTTTTGCTTTTTATTTTTCAACCCTACGTGTTGTAGAAATTTAAGCGCAAATACATCAAGTATATAAAAACCCATTTTTGCAAGAAAAACAAGTAAAAGTTAAATTAAGCCCTATGATAACTAGCATTTAACCATTTACATTAATGAACGGCGTTTATTTTTTCACACCTACAAATATATTTTCAATCTCTAGCTTTCTTCCATCTACTCATGTATGATTCTTTAATCAAAAAGTTGTTTTTAAAGATAATTTAGTTTCCGCTAAAGAAATTGGTAAAAAAAACGAATGTATAACGAAAAATTGAAAGAAAAAACAATGTAGAAATAGAAAAATATGATGATGTTGTTGGCATGAAGCTATAAAAACCGACAAAGAGACTTTAAAAAGTAAATTTGATCAATTTAGATTGTATGAATGCATCTTTAGTTTATTGTTTAACATAATAATTTGAAATCCCTAGATGATAAGAAGCTAAAAAGGTAGTTTTATGAACCTTAAAAGTTTTTTAACCCATATAATAAAAATTGTTTGGATATTAACAATATATATTTATTTTTGAAACAAAGAGTTTTAAAAGTAATTATATATGTGAAAATTGCTATATCGATTGATATACTTAGTCAAATTATAAATCTAAGCTCTTTCAGTAATACATATATGGTGTATGAAATAATGTCAACCATTTTGGTAAGGGTTAAGTCTATAGATAGGTAACGAACTTACGAAAACTTCTAATGTTAGGTAACGAACGTTGAAAATTACCATTATTACATATGAAACTTGTTATGACTTGTTAAAATAGGTAATGTGATCGTTTTGAGTGCCACATCAGCATTACGGGCCCACAACCTATTTTAAATAACTTTTTCTTTTTATTATATATAATCACTAACATTTTTTTATATTTATAAACATATATTTTTTTCATTTTTCATTCACACTATTCAGCCATCACCATCTCTGGCAGACCACCGCCACCTCCGACAGACCACCACAGACGCACCTCACCGCCGCCTCCTAACCCCACCTCTGTCTTTAATCACTGGCCAAACAATAACACGTCAATAACTATCTTCAACTTATACAAAAACCAAATACCCCCAAATCACGCTTGCCAAATCATGACAAATTGCCATTACCACACCAAAAATCACGCTTCCCACTCATTATTGATTACCACACCAAACTGCCATTTATAAAAGAGCAAGCTTTTATTTCACCATTAACCGAGGAAGGCTTGTTCGACAACTAAGAGATGAACTCATTGTTGATTCTTATGATGTTGATACTTTTACTCGGATCTCACTTCTCAGGTACTAGAAGAAACCATAGAGAAACAGAGGTTGGAGATCGAGAGCCTTAAATCTTTACAGGATAAGATTAACGTGTTGGGATTTTAAACATATCACGAGTACGCAGCGGAAAGATCAAATACGTATAGAATATTGTAATTAACAAGGGTTTAAGGTGTGTACCTTTTAGCAAGAAACGTTACACCGCTTTAGCAATAAACGTTACACCGTCTTCAATTTACGCGTATGTAGAATACAACGCGTAACCACTAGGATCAAAAGTATAATCCCTCTAAGTATTCACACACAATACGTTCTTAGCAAACAACGTGTATGCTAGTACTAGTAGTGTTTAAACCAAACGATCCCTTCGTCTTTGATTTAATCAACACACAAACAAAACCTTCTTGATGTGGTATAAACCATAAAACCGAAAACCCTAAGGGTTGTTTGGTTCAGTCGCACGCCACCCAAAGTAAAACCGAAACCCTTTGTGGGTTTTTCGGTTCGGTCGATCACCAAAACCAAAAACCGAAACCCTTAAAGGGTTTTGAGACTCGGTCGAATAAGAGGAGAAACAAGAGAGATAGTTTAGGGTTTTTAGGTTTCAAGTTATTTGCTAATGAAAGCCTTAGACCCATATTTAAAGCCCTTGTAGCTTGGTGAGCAAGCAAGCTCTCCCACCTCCTCATTGAGGAGGTTCGGCCGACTAGGAGAAGGAGAGGGGCAAACCGCACCCTTCCTTTATTTGGTTTTTACTTATTAGTCCCTTTAACCTTTTAACGACTAATATTGATTTCTCGTTAAACATTTAACGATCATTTATTTAAACACTAATTAATATACTACATTAATATATTAAATACATTGTTCTACATATTAACGTGTGCATCCCCTTAGGCTCGAATAATTCCCGAACATATATAATTTATATTTGTTCATATTCCAACAGCTCCTACTTGGACATGTATCAATTATACAATAACATTGGTAAGCGTCTAGCAACACGCCAATGCTCCTAGAAACATCCATGTGTGGTTTCATAAAGACACGAACAAATGATTTATAAATTTACAATCCCTTTGTTTCCGATACCGTGTTAAAAATGGATATGGATCAAGGACATTCCATTATTTAACGATTCTGTTTCTCATATATGTAACTAATCAAGATTACCGAAAATCAATGAGACATATCTACATGAGTTTTCGGGTACGATCATACACACATCTGATTAATTCTACGAGGGGCCGAGTGGCATCATTCTTCAACTTTTAAAGGAACAAATTCTATATTGACTACAAGTGTCAAGTCATCATGTTTCAAAATCACTTACAAGATTTACTTAATGACGACGATCCATAAAGTAATATTCTTGTTAGTTGGGGAAATCTAATACCCATCTTATGAATATCATGTGAGTTTGGTGGACACATCCTTAATATCTACAATATCACCAATCACTCAGAATTGTCTTAATTTAACAATATTCCCATATTGTTAATCGACAAGTGATTAATTTAGAATAATAACTATTATTATTCATGGATTTAACCATGCAAATATAGGACATAATTTAAATCAAAATAACAAAACACCAAGTATCATTATCATAAAATAAATTGTTCAAACATCCCTTATCCAAATACTAAACACAAATCCACATGAAACTACTAGTTAAACAAAGTCCCATGCTCCTAGCATGTTGAGTAAGCTTTCCTTTAGGTAAAGCCTTCGTAAAAGGATCAGCCAGATTGTCATCTGTGTGAACTTTAAGGAATCTTATTTCGCCTAGTGCATTACTCTCGCGAACATAATGATATCTCCTATGGTAGTGTCTGGCGCCTTTCTGAACTCCCGGTTAGTTAGCAAAATGAAGTGCGGCTGAATTATCGCAAAACATCTTAATAGGTTCGTTTATTGTTGGTACTATACCAAGCCCTGAAATAAACTTCCTAATCCAAACAGCTTCCATCGCAGCTTTCGAAGCAGCTATGTATTCAGCTTCAGTAGCAGACATTGCAGTAGTACTTTGCTTGGAGCTTTTCCAGTCTACTACGCCACCATTCAAAATGAAGACATATCCTGTCTGAGATTTTGTATCATCTCTATCAGTCTCAAATCCAGCATCGCAATAACAATCAACTCGAAGTTCAGCTTTTGGATTTCCACCATAAACCAAGAACATATCTTTAGTATTTCTTAAATACTTAAGAATATTTTTCACAGCAGTCCAGTGAAGTTCACCAGGATTCTGTTGAAACCGACTTGTTATATTTTACGCGAACGCAACATCAAGTCCAGTGCATCTTACAGCATACATAATGGATCCCACAGCCGAAGCATAAGGTACATTTTGCATACGCTTCACCTCTTCAGGTGTTGAAGCATCTTGTGTTTTGTTCAAGTCAAGTCTTTCTTGCATGGGGATATGACCATGTTTGGAATTATCTATTTTATAACTCTTTAAGATCTTATCTATGTAAGCATTTTGACCAAGTCTAATCAATCGCTTTCACCTATCTCTGTAGATTTTGATTCCAAGAATAAATGATGCTTCCCCTAAATCTTTCATAGTAAAACACTTTCCAATATAATCCTTTACACTTTGTAAACTCGGAATGTGATTTCCCATGATGATTATGTCATCAACATACAAGATGAGGAATGTAACATTACTCCCACTAGCCTTTTGATATACACATGGCTCATCAATATTTTGATCAAAACCAAACTTTTTGATTTCCTCATCAAATCTTTTATTCCAGCTTCTTGATACTTACTTAAGACCATAAATAGATCTTTGAAGCTTGCATACTTTTCTGGGATGATTAGGATCAACAATGTAACACCCCTATTTTTTACATATAGCAGCGAAAGCTAATCTGGGGTATTACTTCATAGTACAACATTCATAATCATAGAAAACGACTCAAAAGAGATGTTTTGGAAAATGTAGTTATCATTCATTAAATCAGAGTTTTACAAAATGCCATTAATAGGCAACAGGTTCCAGAATCTAAAGAAATTGTAATTAGTTTGAATGATAACAATTTAGCCATCTTCAAATCCAGTGCCACTCCGAGCCCATGCCATAAGTTGCTTAATTACCTGAGATAAAACATGCTAAAAAGTCAACACAAAGGTTGAGTGATATTCATAGGTTTTCAGTTATAATAGTTTGAATGCAAATTTGATATTGGGTTACGTTGTTATACACCCGTTATAAAACAAATATTATTGCCATTAGCTCATGAATCCGAAGCCTTGGGATATATTTGATACGTTATAGCCCCAACGGGTGCCTTTGCCAAAACACCCGCAGTTATATTCTAATGATGTGCAATTGGTTACCGGTATGACTGGGTACACCAACGGGGAGTCCAACCCAAATAGATCTATTCACAACATTCGCGCTCACTCCGTAGAGTAATTAACGGTTCATGATATTGGGGACTTAAAGGCAAATAGTTACTTAGGCAATAATAAATCAATATTAGGAGATACTACACAAATAGATATTAAAGAAATATTAGGAGATACTACCCAAATAGATATTAAAGAAATATTGGAAGATACTACCCAAATAGATATTAAAGAAATATTGGGAGATATTACCCAAATAGATATTGAAGAGATATTACCCAAAGAGGTATTTAAAGAGATATTGAGAGATACTACCCAAAGAGGTATTTGAAGAGATGTTGAGAGATATTACCCAATGAGGTATTTAAAGAGATATTGGGAGATACTACCCAAAGAGGTATTTGAAGAGATATTGGGAGATACTACCCAAAGAGACATTAAAGAAATATTAGGAGATACTTCCCAAATAGATATTAAAGAAATATTGAGAGATACTACCCAAATGGATATTAAAGAAATATTGAAAGATACTACCCAAATAGATATTAAAGAAATATTGGGAGATACTACCCAAAGAGACATTTTCATGTACTTAGGCAATAATATATCAGTATAGCATATAGTTTAGAAAACACTTGCATTCATGGTTTATAGTAGGTATCACAGGATTATAAAGTATGTGAGGTTATGAACTCATTAAGTCTTTGAAAAGTAATCACATTGTTATAAGATAAATGAGTATATAAAAGAGTTTGTAAACAAACATGTGTCCCCCTCGCGGGTTTATAAAACATGTAAATAAGTAAAGGCGAGGTTATGAATCTTACCTTAACAGTAGAGTGATAGCAAAGGTATATGAAATGAAATGCGTCGGTATGGTAGTACGATGTTATCTACTCGGGCGGAAAGTATATCAACTTGAAAGGTAAATGGCTTCAACATGCAACACGCAACCTGAGGTAATATGTCAAGTCTTAGTTTGAATATGTTATTATAACGAATATCATCTTTGATTGAATTATTATGAATTATTGTATCACCCTTCGGGCCATCATAATTTAGAGGTCATTCAGTAAACATTTGAGGAGCTAGGGCACTTTAAATCGTAAACCCAACAACTCAGTCAGAATGTAATACCAAGATGAAACACCTTAATATGAAGCTCCCTAGTATTATGGTACGATATAGATTCGGAACGGGATTTTTAAAAGCACATCGATGTTGAATGATATAATGGTTATAACATAAGCGGTTTTAAGTGTTTTATTCAATATCTGGAAATGATAAGCACGTCAAGTGTTAATTAAAGTTATGTCTTGTAAGGTTTTGAATGCATTTTTATACTTTTTCAAAATGTTACATTTTAGACCCTTGAGAATGAAAAATGGCAAAATATACCCTTGGAGTTTGCACTTTTACAAGTTTGGTCCTTCTAGTTTAAAAGATGTACAAAGTAAACCTTGTACTTTGGAAAGTGACATAATAGACCCCTATAGTTATAACTTTTATAAAATGTTATTTTCAGTCTTTTACTTATAAGTTTCAGAAAGTTACGATATATACCCCTTGCATGGATAATATTTATAAAACAAGTCCGAATTGCCATGCAAGCTTATTTTAATATTCCAAAAGACATTTGAAGGTTATATCTTAATAATATAAGCTAAAATATGAAGGTTTAACTTAACGAAAGTTTAAAATAATTATTCGTTAAGCTAGGAAGCAAAACGGGCCGAATTAGGCTTTTATAATGAAAACGCGTAGGTTTTTAATTCAAATTACTTCAATAATCAATAAAGTAGTTACAATAACATTAGTTAAGCATGTTAGGATAGATTATAACAACATTTTTCATATTAGCTCATAGATTCAAGAAAAACATGAAATTAGGGTTTCAGGTGTACGATTTTGGATCAAAATGGAAAATGAGCATGAATTAAGTTATAAAACTTTAACAAGAGTATATTTAGGATCATATGAACATTATAAGAGTATAGGAGAAGGTATGAAGATCATAGAACCTGGGTTTGAGCTTATAGCTTGAAAATGAGTCGAAATTGGGACTTTTAGCTTCGTACGCATAGAATAACGACTCCCGGGCTTCTTTTCTTGATTTATTTTGTTTCACTTCTGTTATTGAGACTTCATAGGATCTCTTAGGATCTTATTGAGCAAAGGATTGCTGCTATAAATGGGTTATAGAGGAGGAAGTGGGGGATGAGTGGAAATGAAGGCATAACACCCCTATTTATAGTATTTTCGAAACTTGGAGGCCAAGGGTGCTTAGAGACCAGGTGAGGACAGGTGTGGGGTGATGTGGAGAGGCTATGGAGTGACAAGGATGGTCTATGGTGCAAGGTGGAAGTTTGTGGAAGTGTTTATTGTGGTGGTTTAGCCGCGGTATACCTTAGGGACAAAGGAAGAGGCGTGGCTTCATTTTGGCCATGGAAATGAATCAAGGTGCTTGTAAGCTGTTATGGGAATCAAGGAGGTGAGTCATGAGATGCTTGTTTGTAATGGAAAGTTTTAAAATGGGTCAAAATGCAAGGAATGAGGTCGCGGGTCATTTAGGGCTCGAATTGAGTTTTTGAGCTTGGATTTCGAGTACATTTGATCAATAATGATGGATTAATGTTCTTAAGAATTGTATTGAGGATTATTAACAAGAATTGATAGGTGGTTTGTGTTTAAAATGGGCGAAAATGAGTAAACGGGTCGAATATTCTCATTAGGGCACGTTTAGGGTTTCTTTGATTCAATTCGCATACAAATGAAATGAAATGATGAAATGATGATTGGATATGATTAGTAATGTTGTAAATTAAGTTATTACACTTTATTTAGGTGTTGGTTGAAGTTTAAAATGGATAAAAATCAATAAACGGGTCATGGTTTAGTATTTTGCTCGGGTTAGGGTTTTTTGGCTTTGGTTTCTTGTATTTTCATGAAATGAGGATGAATATGGATTGTAAATGAAGTATATGACTTTCTTGTAACTTGTACTTGATGGATTATACAAGATTCCTTGGGAAAACGGAGGTAAAACATCTATTTGGACATCGTGCATTAATGACTTGTACATTATGTTTTAAAGGACTTGTACCTTATTTTAGAGGGAAAGTATTATTCAAATGATATGTTATATGACTTGTATATATGCTTTAGTAGCCTGTACATTCGCTTTAGATATTAACCTTTCATGGAATTAGGGTTTAGAGGTATATAATAATGGTTTAAAGCCCGTTTTGATATAACATTGCGAATGGTACATTATAAGAGTAATGTACTTTGTAATAAGGATATTAAGATATCGACTTGATATGTTATGATGTTTGCTTGACATATAAATAGATATAGATGACATAGGTAGGTTGGTGAGCTCGTCTACTTTAGTTATGCAAGTTACATTGCATATTGAGATATTGGTAATGCAAGTAAGGTAATAAAGCGAAAAATTTCCCCGTACAATTGTGATCATAATAAAACAGGTTGATTTTGCATTTGATAAAAATTCTGGGTTGTTATAGTCTCCACCCCTTAAAGAAATCTCGTCCCGAGATTTAGTCGAAATGCCAAAGAGATGTCAAGGAATGATTATGAATTTGTAAGAGAGTTGCTAATCATGTGGGATATGGATTTGGATGATAAAGGTAATAACGATAATGATAAGTGAAGAAAAGGAATTATTTGTACAAACGGATTGAAAGAAACTTGTTTGTACGTATGTTATATACTTAAGCCTACTTATTTATAATTTGTCACTTACAAAGAGAAGCGTCCAAATCCTTGTAACTGAGAATTTATAAATTCATAGTTCGGAGATTTATAATTTCCTTATTCAAATGAAGAAGCGTCCTAATTCATTTCAATAAGATGATCATAAATCGTCTTACCTAAGCATAAAACATGATATCAAAACGGTAATGTACAGAAATGATATGATCATGAAAGGTAAGAAAAATATGGAGATATTAATTGTACTGACGCCCATATAGTCGAGGATGATAATTTATGTTTCAAAGGTATGAGGAGAGTATTCAGAGTTGAATATGATAGAATTAATGGAATTGACAAACGATGTCGAGTTTTGATATCACTAGATAACAAGATGTAACGGAATCATCACTTTATTATTCTATGGCCCTCCCACTGACTTCTTGAGTTATGAGATTTTTCTCAAAGAACTCGGCATACCTCGCAACAACTATTTTGTTTTCAGGTGGGAAGTAAAAATAGTAACCCATTGTTTCCTTTAGGTATCCTATGAAGATACACTTAACAGATCTTTGTTGAAGTTTGTCAGGCGTATCCCGCTTCACAAGCACCACACATCTCCAGACCTTTAAGTAAGACAAGTTTGGAACTTTTCATACCAATGATTCCATATGGTGTCTATCAACCTTTCTTGGTTGGACAAAAATATTGAGAATGTATCGTTGCAGACTCTATAGCATAATACCCAACTAAGGATAAATGGAAGAGTTGTAAGATTTATCATTGATAAATCCTGTCTAACAAAGGTACGATTTCATCCTTTTTAACATGCCATCTGTGTTGGGTTTGTATGGGCAGGAGTAAGATGCTTGGATAATTCCACAAGCTTTAAGATAATCTTTAAACTCTTGGCTTATGTATTCGCCACCTTGATCTAATCGAATAGCCTTGATTGTCTTCCCGAGTTGATTTTCCACTTCATTCTTAAACACCTTGAATGTTTCAAAGACCTCATGTTTAAGGTTTCATGAATATAAACATAACACATAAGACTATAATCATCTTGTGAAGTAATGAATTTAGTAGCACTTGTCTTGAACACATTGTATAAGTAGAAAACCACACATAAATATGTATTATTCAAGATGATTCAGCGCCCTTTCCGAACGATATGGAAACTATTTCCTTGTCATATTGCCAGATAAACAAGATACGCATTGATCAAATGACTCATCATCTGTTGATTTTAAAATCCCTTCTTGTTGCAGCTTTTTAATATGTTTCTTACTTATATGAGCAAGACGGCAGTGCCATAGATAAGTAGAGTCCAAATTATGTTTGGCTCTTTTAGTACTAACATTATAAATAGAATTAACATTTGATATAAGATCATGCATATCAATTTCTTAAATACCATTACTGGGAATATCATTAAAATAAAACACATTGTTCTTAGAAACTAAAATTCCAAAATCCGTAAAACACTGGACAAATCCATTTTCTACCAAACGATGAACTGAAACAACACCTCTAGTTATAGAAGGTGCATAATGACAATTGTCTAAACAAATCACAAGGCCATTAGGCAAAACTAAGTCATAACTTCCAATAGCTTCTACTTGTGCATGAACACCATTGCCCACGTACAAATAGAGTGCTCCTTGTTTCAGCTTCCTTGCTTCTCTAAACCCCTGTTTTGTAATACAAACATGAGTACCACAATCGGTGTCATACACCCAGGATTTATTAGGGAAAACAAATAATTCTATCGTGAAGATACCTGAAGAACTGGTAGAGCCAACTTGCTTCCTTTTCTTCAACAACTCAGCAAGATACACATGACAATTCCTCTTCCAATGACCCACCTCCTTGCAGTGGTGGCAGGTGTCATCCTTAGCTGGGTGCTCTTTAGCAGAAGGTTTAGAATTTTTAGGCTTAGGGATATAAACTTGTTTATCATTTCCCTTGCCATTAACTTTACCCTTGCCTTGCTTTAAGCGATTTCTTTTTGGATTTCTGGATTTTACCACCTTTAATCATTATTACTTGTGGTGTATCAGCCTTTTTAGGTAAACCCTTTTCATACTCAATGAGCATAGCATGTAGTTCACAAATTGTCTTCCCCATGTTATGCATATTGTAACTTCTCACAAATCCAGCAAAATCTTTAGTGAGGTCATTTAAGATAACACCCATAGTAAGATCTTGTGGTAGCACATAACCAAGACATTCTGGTTGATCTACATATCCTTTCATCTGTAGAACATATGCAGCAACTGATTTACCCTCCTCTTGTTTGCAAGCATGGAAACTTTGGATTAGGTCAAACCTCTCCACTCCAGCTTGTTTTTCAAACATATATTTAAGCTCTTTTACCATGTCATATGGTGAGGAGTTTTCAAACTGTTTATGAAGCTCAGGAGTCATACTACCGAGTATAAGACAAGCAACCTCATTATATGCATCATAAACTGCATTCTATTGTGACAACACTTGTGCATCGGAATTTTTAGTAGGAGCCACCGGTAAAAGCTATTCAATGACAAACATTTTCTTTTCAACTCCCAAGACTAACTTAAGTTGACGAAACTAATCATTGAAATTATTTTTAGAAAGTTTTTCTCTTTCAAACATCGACTTGAAAGCTGAATGGTTTATGTTTTGAACAGGTTGTGCCATCTACAAAACATAGTTAAAGTTCAAGAATTAGTATTTTCGATAATACTCCTTGAAGAAAATTAACTACCCATGTTTAATCTAATAAACAATTAATTTTCTAAAGGCTAAGACCCTACTTGACATACCACCACCATATCAGTTGATCTGCTAGTGATGGTGTATTCAAAAGGTAATTGACGATCAATAATTGCCACCGGTGCAATTCCTAGAACCTTATGAGACTTACTTTATTACAATAATAGATGAGTAAGCATGTTTATCCCATCTATGCCTTGAGTTTAAGGTCTCACCAATAAACCGATTAAGTTGTACAATCAAAAACTGTGATTATGTAACATTAACGTCTCACGAAAAAGTGTATAATCACCTTGGGATTATGATCTACATACGTCTCACGCATAGTAAAAAGCATCTGCAAGTATTTTTACAAATTGGATGGCAATAACTTATTTAAAAAAGGGTATAATATTTTTCGTGACAAATATGTACGAAGAAGCATGCATACATCTTCGTATCATAGATTTTAATAAAAACTTTACTCAATTAAGTTATTTATTACGGTATCACTTATTTTCTATACATCTAATGTATAAATAGTGTTACCTTTTTAAAATTGACGATTCAATGTATTTTTAAATATAAAGACTTTATATTTTATCGCGGGAAAAGATTAAAGATTGGTTAAAAACCATTCAAACCCTAGACCATTTGCGACTTCCTAAATAGTATACAAGGTAAGGAAACTACAACGTAGTCAGGTATTATAGGGTAATGGTATCTACAAGACCGAAGTCTTGATGAGTCTCTCCGAACCTTATCTTTGCAACTAAATAGTACTTTTGCAAATTACGTCATTGATAAAAATAAAACTTTAATTTGGAAAACACATTATGAACTATAAATAGTCCATAATAAATCTGACTTCATAATAATTAGTCCTGTTTATATTTATTTTTCAAAAAACCCTTTTATTTTCTCAAAGTCAAACTTAAAATAAAACAATATAAACACAAAACTAATTCACATAACAAAAAATAACACTTAACAATTAAGTCATGCAAATATCAATTTATGATCCTAATTATCTAATAATTAAAACATGTATATATTCATATAAGGCTCATTCGTCATATAAACTCCGGCCACATCCATCGACATAATCGATTGCGTAAGCCTTATACAAATACATACCACATAGCACATAAATTTTTAACTTTTAGGCCCCATTAAGACATAGCCAAGGTCTTTTCTAGTTTTTAAAGTCATGGATCAAAACCACATAAATTTAATGTCTATGTTTAAGTCTTGATCATCATATTTGCATAAAATCTTTAACAATTAACAAGATTAATATCACATATCCCCCCATGATAAATTGCATGTATTTATCATGGATGCCGAATTAACAATTAATTTAAACTTAAAACTGAATCTTGATGCATAAAACGCCCAAAGGGCTTAAAAATTAATCAAGAACCCTAATTTTGTCTAATTTTATTTACTTGTAATTACAAATTCTACACGTTGGCTCATGATGCCACTGTTGGGATTTTAAACATATCACGAGTACGCAGCGGAAAGATCAAACACATATAGAACATTGTAATTAACAAGGGTTTAAGGTGTGTATCTTTTAGCAAGAAACGTTACACCGCTTTTGTAACACCCCCAAAATGGGTCGCAGCAGAATAAGGATCCGGGGCATGTTACTTTAAGATCAACAGCACAAGATATATATAAGAACGACACAAAAGTCGTTTAGATTGATACATTGGATTTAAATAAAAGACATATTACAAAAGCTTATAGCTTTACTTGTTCTTTATTTTCAATCAACAAACGAAACAAACACCACGGTTATGGTTTTGATAGCAAACCGAAACCCTAAGGGTGTAGGGTTCGATCGCACGACACCAGGAAGCAAAACCGAAACCCTTTTGGGTTTTTGGAACCGTTCGAACAAAGAGAGAAACACACAAGGGATTTTAGGGTTTTTTAGGTTTCATGTTATGTTTTCACAATGAACCAAAGACCTCCTTTTATAGCCCTTATGCCTTGGCATGCAAGTAAACTCTCCCACCTCCTTTGGGAGTTGTGTTCGGCCGACCTAGGAAAAGAGAGGCAAACCGAACCTATTCCTATAGTTTTTTTTTTTTTCCTGATTTTGCATATTAGTACCTTTAACTTTTTAACGACAAATATTATTCTTGTTAAACTTTTAGACGATCGTTTGTTAAATCATTAATTATATTTTAACCTTAATCAATTAAAACATGTTACTACATATTAATAGTGCGTCCCTTTAGCTCGAATAGATCCCGGACATATATAAATTTATATTTAGACATATTCCAACACAATAAACATTCAATTCCCATCCCCCCACTTGAAATTAACAATGTCTATCGTATGTATAGATAAAACATTAAAATACGGGAATAAAAAAGAATTAAGGAAATGAGAAACTCCCTGATATTGCTTAGGGGGGGGGGGTGATTCTCCATGTTGATTTATTGAGCAAGAATTCTTGTTGAACAACCGTCTTGAGGTTTCAAGGCTCCAACACTTCAAGATCTCCAGATTTGTAAATTCTTCACCAATATCCATCAATATTTCTTTCACGATGTCCTGTGTAAATAATAGGAAAAACGTGCATTCCTGTCTTGGTACCTGCAGTTAATTTAAACTAAACTAAAAAAACATAAATACGAGTCATCTTTGTGAATACGTTGTATCATGTGAATGAATACGCCGTATTTCCAGAACGGACAATAATGTTTTTAAAGTGCATAAAAAGTAAAGACTGGTAACGTCCAGACAATCAATACGCCGTATGGTATGGAGCGGATACGCCGTATTGATGTCTGTGAAGACAGACTCGATAAAATTAAATAACAGTTCGGGTTGTATCCCAAGAAGCACTTTTCTTTTTAGCGAAGTCTTTAAGTTAGACTTTTCTTCAGCTTCTCTTCATCATTCCATCTCATGCACGCTAATGTGCCCGCGTGTGAGCCATTCTTCCGTCTTCGCATTTCGAATGTAATCGGGTTCTAGATTCAAAACTCCTTTGTAGAACCCCTTAAGCTTTTGGTATGCATGCGAGATTCCATTCTTCTCATCTTTCTCACCTACCTTCAGTAATGGTGGGATTCTGTTGCATTGCTCATTAGTGTGGCGTTTAAACCTCGGATGTGATCGTGCCATTTGGTAAGTTACTTCATCATTACCATTGTAAATGGTAATCATTCCATCAAACCGTCTTGTTTAATTCCAACTTCTCTTAAGAACGGTTCGTCAACAATAACATCGCCCATTCCTTCATCACGATAAGCATCCATATCTTCTAAAACTGCAAAGTCAGTCACAACATAAAAGGTTCTAACAAAAATAGGCACATTCATTAAGGCTCCTACAACATTATCCCCTTTGTACACCATCTTATCTTTCATTATTGAATTATGAAACTTTTTGGACATCACATTGACATACAATAATGGGAAGAAGTTGGCGTATGTAAATTCAAATCCTATCTTGCATGAAAACTTTAAGTTGTAAGCACAATCTATATGAATCTTCTTATCACAGTCACAAAAACTAGGGTAATCATCAATTCCAGTATCAAGATCTTCATCCCTAGTTCTAAATTCCTCAATTACCCCACCTTTCTCAATGGTGGGCATTAAATTATCACCTTGATTTCTACTAAGCTCAAATGGATCATTTAGATCATTTAATTCAATGTAATATTCCAAGAAGGGTCTAATGATCTATTTAACACCAAAGTCTCTCCCATTAGCCTAGCTTCTAAATCAAGTTCCATTCTTTCTCTCAAACTTAGCATGTAGACCCTTTTAATTAAACTACTAGCAGATTTAACACTTTTGAAAATAATCTTTTCTTCCCCAACTCTTAAAGTAATCTTTCTTTTATAAACATCAATTTTAGCACGGGCAGTAGACAAAAATGGTCTTCCAAGGATCAAGGGCACTTTGATATCCTCGGGCATATCTATAATTATAAAGTCTACAGGGAAAGTAAATTTACCAATTCTTAGTAGTACGTTTTCAAAAATCCTATTTTGTTATTTCACTGTCCCAATCCGCTAATTCCACTGTTAGCTTAGTGTGGAGCTAATTCACCTAATCCTAATTAAAGTAAGGTCAATAGAGGCATTAACACTTTTAAAAACAAAATAAACCAATTTTAGGCTCCCCCCCCCCCAAAAAAGTCAACAAGGCATTATCTGAACAAACATTGATTAATAAAGCAAGGTAAAGTGAAACTCCCTAGGTCTTTTTCCTTTTAGGGTATGGATTCATCGATTTTATGAGCTCTAGAGTAGCTTTCCGAGAATTGTGGTCCCAAAAGAATCCCTATTTCCATCACAGTATTAAACCTACAAACGACTGGAAATGAAATCGTCGTTTATGTCTTGTCCCGTACATGAGTGTACGTTCTGTCCAGTGGATACGGCGTATTGGGAATCCAATACATAAGCGGTAACGGGTGTGAATCAGCTATAGAAAAGATCGATTGACATGATCTCTGAGTATCGTTTCAGTCAAGCTAGGTAGGCTTCCAAATCCTCTCTCCTGTAGTACCTTGCTCATTTGCCCGATTTATATTTCCAATGTTTTAATCGATACTCTTTGGTTCCTTATGGCAGCATCCGTTGAAGCTCATATTTCTTTGATCAAGTTAGAGTTTTCCTCGTGTCTTTTTACCGATTCTCCCATAAATTTGCTCAAGGTATCTTCCATTGATTTCCTTTGTTCTTGGTACGAAGGATTTGCGTTGTTCCTCTGGTAAAATCCTAGAGTTGTTGCTCTATATCATCCACCTTGAAAAGGTCCACCAAATTGCGTGTAGTAAGCTTCTTTTTTTGGGTTTCCCCTTACTTCTGTTAGTGGGCATCTTATGGTGTAATGGGGTCCTTACATTGTTCACATCCTACTTGAGCACATAATACTTTTCATTCACCTTTTTTATCTGACTCTTCCTAGATTGTTCAGTGTGCTTGTATAGCAAGCCAGTTCTGTTAAAAGTCTCAGTACTTCTTCTCTAATGTACTACGCATTTAACACCCCCAAAATGTGTCGCAGCGGAATAAGGATCCGGGGCGTGTTACTTCAAGATCAACATCACAAGATATATATAAGAACGATCAATACAAAAAGGTCGTTAACAATTGATACATTGATTTAATTATAAGACCAAATACAAAAGCAAAAAAGCTTTACTTGTTCCTTGGTTTAATAGTACAAAAGACAACAAATACATTTCCCAAAATTAATGATGCACATAAATCATTAAGTGTGCAATCCAAAATGTAATCCAATGCATCCTTGGCACCAAATTCGGGCCTATTGACCACACTGAAAACATTGCTTAAACGTCAACAAAACTGTTTGGTGAATTCAAATAGTTTATGTATTTAAATTTGCAGACCACAAGACTTTCCTCCCCGTTATGTTACCAGACATATGCTAACAATCACAAAACCAGATTACCTGTTGGCCCAAAAGCTCATGACACTGAAGCTCAACCTATATTTTCTATTTTAGCAGTTATATGCCCTGACAGATGTGGTAACCCGCGATGAAAAAGAACATCCAAGTCGACAAGGTCAACGTTCCGTTTCCGTGATAGCTAATCACCCAAACGGGGAGGTTAATCCAATAGAAATCTATTTATAACATGCGCGCTCAACATAATGCCAATTTACAACATACATCTATGCAATTGACAGTTTCATGATAATGGTCTCAGGAGGGTTAATCGCTACTTAGGCAAACACTAATCAATATATTTTTGACAAACACTTGCTCCAATTTAAAAAACAAAGCATGTTTTCCACCCCAAATAATCGTAAATCAGTAAAAATGTAAAAAGTGTGGCTATGAACCTCACCTAGTACTGTAAATAGTCCCAAATAACACAGAAAAACGTCACACGCAAAACGTTTGATGCAAACATTTAAATTAAGGTCGTAAAAAGTACCCTGTGAGTACTTTAATTAATAAATTGATATAATCTTATAGTTGTTTACATCGTACAAATCGTTCCGGAGCTATCATAATTAAAGAGGTCCCAGACATGACGTACAAGGAGTTAGGAACACTTTAAATCGTAAATTCCAACAACCCGTCGATACGACCATCCTAAGATCCACATTATGTAAACTCCCCCTAAAGTCTTATAGCTCCTTTGATAACACTCAATATTCTATATAGCATAATCACCGAACCAATCGTTTTTAGTAAAAATAATAGTTATAAAGGGAAACGTTTATACATATATTTTTCATAAAAATGACCTAAATTTGGTCGTGTTAAAGTCCGTTGCTTCGCGTTTCATACAGCCACGTCTTTGGTTGTAAGCAGTGATCAAAAATAATACATTTTCAAGTTGTTTTAAGATTCTTAGATTAATAGTAATTTTATGACTATTCACAACAGCTAGTTGGTTCGTTTTTTAGTTTAATTAGCGTAAACTTGTAATCGTAATAACTTATTCGTTCTAGATCCCGATTTCAGTGATTCCTCGAGTACGTCTTTGTTATTAAAAAGAATGTATAATATTTTTAAAAGTTAATCACTGATGAATATGCTATTTTACTGTTTCATCGCAGTTTATAAAATACTTTATAAACTTTAATTATGTAAACTCATAGTTTATATTCGTTTTAGTTACCCTTTATTAATAAGAGCGATTCTTGTCGAGTACGATCTCAAAAATAAAAGTTATATCATATTTTAATGTTATAAAAAATATTAGGTTTTTCTGTAATAACGAGTAACTTTTATAAAAATAGTTTATAAAAGTATATATAGTCTTAAACTTCGTATTTAAACGTATCTTTTCGTTAAAAATTGGTTTTTTGAGTTTCGTTATCATTTTTGAATCGTCACGAACGTAATATTAATATATTATGTAAATTTACCTATAAGAGATTCGAATTAAAAACATCCCCTAATTATTTTAGGTTTATAACTGTTATAAAAAACCTGTTTTATGTATTTAATTAGTTTAGTAATATAAATATAGAAACCCTAATAACTTTTTTTAACACATGCTCTACTTAGAATAATGTCTAGCCTTATAATAATGTCCAATTCATTGGGTCCATAGTCCTTATAATGTTCATCGTAACAAGTTTAAGGCAATTAGTTTTCATTACTTTCACATGTGAATGATTAGTAACCTTATAAAACCCTAATTATTACCTAAATAATTTATACTTAACCATATGTTTAACATACTTATAACATTCATTTTTCCAATGATATATATAACCATATGACATATGGCATATCTATAATTATAAAGTCTACAGGGAAAGTAAATTTACCAATTCTTAGTAGTACGTTTTCCGCAATTCCTTTTGGATATTTCACTGTCTGATCCGCTAATTCCACTGTTAGCTTAGTGTGAGCTAATTCGCCTAATCCTAAGTTAAGGTAGGTCAAGAAACCCATTACACTAACGCTGGCTCCTAAGTCAACAAGGGCATTATCGAAGCAAACATTATTAATATAGCAAGGTAAAGTGAAACTCCCTGGGTCTTTCTCCTTTTGGGGTATGGATTCATCGATTTGTGAAGCTTTAGAGTAAGCTTTCGAGAATTATGATCCATAAGATCCTTTATTTCCATCATAGTAGTAACCATTCAAATGACTTGGAAATGGAATCATTATTTGTTTTGTCTTGTACATGAGTGTACGGTTCTGTCCAGAGGATACGGTGTATTGGGGAGATCCAATATGGCGTATCGGGTGTGAATCAGCTTCAATAGTAGTCGAGTTGACTTAACTTGATCTCTCGGGTTTATTTCAGTCGAGCTAAGTAGACTTCCAAATCCTCTCTCCTGTAGTACCTTACTCATTTGCCCGATTTGTATCTCTAATGTTTTAATTGATGCTCTTTGGTTCCTAATGGCAACATCCGTTGAAGCTCGGATTTCTTTGATCAAGTTAGAGTTTTCCTCGTATCTTTTTGCTGATTCTCCCATAAATTTGCTCAAGGTATCTTCCATTGATTACCTTCGTTCTTGGTTGTGTTGTTCCTTTGATAAAATCCTGGAGCTATCGCTCTATATCCCCCACCTTGAAAAGGTCCACCAAATTGCGTGTAGTAAGCTTCTTCTAGGGTTTTCCATTCTTATTTTAGTGGGCAATCTTTGGTGTAATGGGGTCCTTTGCATTGTTCACATCGTACTTGAGCAGCATAAACTTTTTCATTTACCGTTTTGATCTCTCTTCCCAGATTGTTCAGTTGTTCTTGTATAGCAGCCAGTCCGTCAGAAGTCTCAGTACTTCTTCCTCTAGATGTTCCATTGTGCCATTTTTGAGAGTATTCTGCCATTTCTTGGATGGCCTTTTTAGCATCAGCAGTTGTCTTAGTTGGAACGACACCTCTTGAGTCAAGAATCTATCATGTTGGAACATCCAACCCATTGTAGAACAAAATTACCTCCTGCATCTCAGTCAAATAGTGTTGAGGACACTTCATCAAGAGTTCTTTAAAGCGCTCCCATGCTTGATAAAGGGTTTCATCTGGTTCTTGCTGAAAGTTGTTGATTTCCTCCATTTTCTTCGCAGTTCGACCAGGTGGGCAATATTTGTTTAAAAACTTAGTTTTAAGATCTTCCCAAGTTTTGATCGAACCAGTTGGTTCGTTTCTTAGCCAATGACTTGCGGCTCCGGTTAAGGATATAGGGAAGACTCGGAGCATTAGTTGATCCACAGTGATGTTAGGAACATGGAATAAGTCAACAATTTTGAGAACTTTCTCAATGTGTTCGTTCGCATCCTCATTATCTGAACCGCTAAACGTGTTTTCTCGAAGCTCCTTAAGAAATTGGCCTTTCAGTTCAAAACTATCTTTTTCCTCAATCTTAGGCCTAGCAACTCCCGATCCATAGTCCGTTCGGGTCTTGCTCATGTATTGCTCCATGGTTTCCGCCATTGCTTCTTCTTTTTCTTCCTCCGAGTATTCTGGGTCAGAAAATAAATTGAAATCATGCGATCTCAATTCATCAAGAATTAGTGACTTGAAGTGTCTCCTAGATGATCAAAATTCTCGTTCAGGTTCTTTGTAAGGTGTGAATAGTTCGTTTATAGAACTCCTTGTCATGCACTACCTGTAACAAGGGATAAACAATCAATAGGATTTGCTCCAAAGAAAGATAGAAAAATAAAACCAAGATTTCTGTTTCTGTTCTAGATGATGCGATACATCTCGTATCCAAAAGGAGTGGATACACCGTATTAATCAGTTTGAATGAATACGCAGTATGGATAGAAAGTTAGATACGCCATATCCGATGGAAGTGGATATGCCGTATTCAGCTATTGACCAGAACAGTGTATTAAGAAAAACAATTAAATACGCAAACAATTAAACACACATATATAACATAGCAAACATTAAAGCCAATATACAAAATTACAGTATATAAAAAATATACACTAATCTAAATTAACACTACTCCTAAGGGTTGATCTAATCTAATGTTAAAAACTAAAATATCAAACAGAGAAATCAAGATATTTTTCACTCCTCGGCAGGCGGACGCCAAAAACTTGATGTGTCGTTTGTGTGGTGTATATTTTTATGATTTCATTTTTAAATTTATATTTTGCCGACTAAACCAAAAACAACACTATAACGGGCAGTATACCCGGTCGGTAGTAGTTTTGTGTTAAGTAGGGTGTCAAACACTTGAATCCAGGTTAAACCTATCAATTTAGTTAATATCTTGGTTATCTAATCTATGTTAATTCTATTCTATTCTAAACCTATGTCAGTCTTAATTTTAATTCTAAAGGGAAAAGGGGGTTTTTTAGCCTGAGAGACTGGGACGTTTTGGTTGGTGACTACAATAAATTCAAGGCACTTTAACCCGTGCAAGCAAATAAACAAAAGATAAAGGAGCGGTCGAGCCAAATATAAGAAAAACTGTATTAACCAATATTAATCTGATAGAAAAGTTGGTGTGTTTATTCAGGGCATGATTTCTTCCTCTCGATGCAGTATATCATCTTTAAGAACTTAGCCGTAACATCAATCTCAAGGACCTAACACATTAATTCTGTCACAATTAAAGCATCCGCATAAAGCATCCTTATTTGCTGATTATAATCTATCTTAGGGATTAAAGCAATGGTGATCTTGTTAAACCCTAGCTCATAGAGACTTTACCCACTTACCGCTTAATGGCGATTTATACACTAGTAGTCCACTTGTCCAACTATCCAATGGAATTAGAACGTTATTTGTTGAATTATCTAGGTTCACCTTCTAGTCAACACGATCAATAAACCATTGGAAATATCCAATTAACTAGTTAAGCCCGAAGCGTATCCTAGACACAGATTTAGAAGGACAATATTTGTGATCTTATGATTCTAGATGTATAAATTACTATATGGAGAGCTATACCAGACTCTAGATTACTTGGTCCTTATCACTAGATCTAGTTGAATGATTGGTCGCATACAAAAGCTCGTAAACAAGTATCATGTGATAAACATAAACAAGCATTCAACGATAAATCAAGAAATCGAGATAAACAAATATCAAACATTCAGATCTTCATAATAATGGCTAATACCTGAAGGTATTAGCCTTCAAACGTCATAATAAATACAAGAGTAATACCTAAGTTATCATGATCTCTAAACAAATAAACTTATAAGTATCTTTTCAATATATCTCATACATATCACATAAGCATTCTTTATCTTTTCTCTGAGTAGTCTTTCCATCCCTTGACATTAGAAACTCTTTCAGCAGTCTTAATCTTTCAGCAGTTGTAACTTTGACTAAGCGCATTAACTATGAACAAGCATAGTACTTTTACACCAGAAGCTTTTAAACAGAGAAGCAGTAACTTAAGATCATCAAGAAGTCTTTTAATCCCAACAATCCTCTCCTAAACTTGATACTTATCTTCAAAATCATCAAGTTTCTTCGTTAAAAGCTTCATCAATCACCAGGAGGATGCTTCCAAACACTTCATTGATTCTTGAGTTGCTTTGTGATAAGCTTAAGAAGCTGATAACACATTTCATTCCAATGATCATCTTGCATCTTCTTATTCAGCATCTCTGTGATTGTAGCAAGGTGTAAGGGGATATCTCTTCTCTACCAACATAAAGACATGCAGACTTTGAAACCTCACAAAGTGTACTCCACAGGAATCAAATAGCTTCCAAACCAACACTTTGTTTCCTTGTAGATTCCTCCACACTAGATCTTCTACATGATGTTCAAACATTGTCTTTAGATCACCCCATAGCACTCTTTTATAGCCCTCTTCTGGCCTTGTATACCCATGCTTAGCTTTAACTAATTTCCATAGAGATTCCAAATCTTCCCTGTTAAAGCTTCTAAGCATCTAAATAAAGGCTGAGTACCTCTTTGAACTTCCATCAGCTCTTATAATTTGATAGTAGCTGATCTTTCCTTCTTTAAGAATCTTGTAGTCAACAATGCTTGGACGCTTAGTAGCTAAAGGTATAGCATCAACTGCTACTTCCTCTTCATCAGGAATGACTTTCATCAGACTTTGAAGTTCAGCTGTTTCTTTATCCTCATCCACCTTCTGCTTCTTTGCCTTCTCTTGTTCTATCTCATCTCCTTCTCTTTTTGAACTGCTTTCTTCTCTTGTCTCACTGCCTTCTACTCTTACTTCACTACCTTCCAACAATTTTGTGTCCATGTCTACAAATGTGTTTACCCTTTTCATAGCTTTGTTAAATAATTCTTGAATATTGGCAAAGAACTTGTTCTTTAAGTCTTTGGGCTTCCATCCTGCCATATTCTTCAGGTAGTACACATGATACTCCTTTGTTGAGCTTTTATTGGTGGCCTATTCCTCTTTTCTTCTGCTCTTTTTACAGCAAAGTGTTTCTTTCTTGCTTCTAAGAGTTGTATAAACAACTTCGACTTCTCTTCAATAGTCAACTCTTCTTGCTCCTCTACTTGTAGTCTTTGAGCCAATTCATAATAAGTCTCAATCTTAGCCTGAATGTCATTCCATTCTTCTATTCAAGGCTTACTTTGGCTTTAACTTTTTCCATTGCAAGCCTCTCTCCTCATCAAATTTAAGCTTGTATCTTATAGCTTATTGGTCATCAAAGCTTGATTGATCTTTCTTCTTCATCTTCAAAGGTTCTTCAACCATTATACCTTTACCCTTGTCCTTTGAAGGAATTGTTGTTGTTGTTGTTCTTGTTTCACTTGGCTCTTGAAGAAGAATTCCTTTAGTAGTTGTTGTTGTAGCAGTAGTAACCTTAGGTTTTACACTTTTCAATTCTGCCAGTGCTTGAGCCAAAGTTTGTTCATCTTCAGGTTGTGTGCAAACTGCATAACTGAAATTATACTAACAGTACTAACAGCAACATTAGCAGTAGTAACTACTTCACCAGCAGTAGTAATTGGATCGGTAGTACTAACTTCCTTTTCAATCATATCTTGTCCTGCAAACACTTCTTCATCATTAAGAACACCTGTATCAAACATCAGATCATCATCATGCCTCCCCTGAGTTTCATCAACCAATGTAATCTCTGCATCTGCATCAATATCATCAATTTTCCTCCTTTGTTTGGATGCATCCTCCTGATCACCCAAACTAGCTTCATTAGAGGAAACCATTCTTGCATATCTACCAACCTTGTATGATATTTTAAGCTTATGAGTTCTTGACCCTCCTTTCTTTTCTAACCTCTTGACTCTCAGTTTCAAACTTGTAATCTCCTAAGCTTGAGCAGTCTTTGTGTTCTCCAGGTAAAGCACTATTTGTTGCAATTTGGTATAAAAATCCATCAATTCATTAAGTTGCATACTAGGCTCTTCATTAATAGCCTTATCTGCTACATTTGTATGATCACTAGGAACACTAGACTGAGGAATCTCAGTGTCCTTTCTCTTTGGCCTTCTTGATTTTTGTTTCCTTTGGGGTTGAGATGATGATGGTTGAGTAATGATGGGTGTGTGATGGGGATCAGTTGGCATTGCTGAACCTTCACCCATTTCTTCTTGAGCTTGAACCACCATTGTTGGAAATAATGGTGTTACTCTACCAGAAAAGTCTTTTCATTGTTATTTCTCATGTTAGCGAAAAATCTTCTTTGTGTGTGGAGAGTGCATTTTTAAGTTGGTGTGGAGTTGCCATCCGTTATAATTGAGTTATCCTAAATTTTATATAACCTTGGTTCTCATCAAGAATTTACCCAAAATTATCTATTTCTTAACCAAGCTTTACAAAAATATTACTTGGAAATGTTGTAAATTTTAGTTTATGGCCTAAAAAGATAATTGCAGAAGCCGTAAGAGTTACTAATTCATTCCATGCAGTAGTCTTAGCATCTAGGCATTGCAAAATAGTATGAATAAGGAATTTCATTGGGGAGAGAAGAATGCCTTAGAATGTAAGGCTTCTGAGAAAGTTTTCTTACCCCGTCCTTGTAAGTTCTTGAAAAATGGTAGCATTTGGCTGGACATTCAAACACCTTTTGCATCTTCCAGTCGAGATCTCTTCTTCACAATTAACTAGTGATGATAATCGTCTTTTCCATCCATCGGGCTTGTAATATTCTTTACCTATTTACAGTTTTCACCTTGACGTAGCCCAAAATTGTTTTATTACTTGAAGTATTATAGTAGGATTGATCATCAAAGCATATCTTATGGGATTGTTTTGGAAATCCACTATCTGCTCATAATCCTTCATTTCAGATGATTTAGGTAAAAACGCGACATATTATGAGTATCAGCAAAACTGTAGGGTCGTCATTGTGATGGGTTTTGATGATGAATGATAAAATTGAGTTAGGGTTTATGATTAAAGAGTATATGAAAGATTGAAATCGATTAAATGATTGAATGAAACCCTTAATCGAAGTATTTATGAAACTACCCTCAACAGCATTAACGTTCACCAGCAGTTGTAAGTTATGCCTAGCAGCATTAACTTTCAACAACAGTAGTAAGTTTATGCCTAGCAGCATTAACTTTCAACAATAGTAGTAAGTTTATGCCTAGCAGCATTAACTTTCAACAGCAGTAGTAAGTTTATGCCTAGCAGCATTAACTTTCCCAAGCAGCAGTAAGTTTATGCCTAGCAGCATTAACCTTGAATCACCATCATTAACTCCAATTCCATTCTAAATCGGTTTTTCCTCATCAAATTAAAAATTTTAGCTCACAAAATCTCTCTATCTGTTTTTGATTTCTCTCAATTCTTTTTATCCAAATTCTTACTCTTTGTTTTAAAAAAAACTATCTTTCTGTTTTTTTCTCACCGTTTCTAATTTCTTTTTCTAAACAAATCACTCTATCTGTGTTTGTCACACACAACTCTCTTTCTGTTTTTCAACTCACAAATTCTCTCAATTCTTTTACTCACTAAATCACTATGTTTGTGTTTATCACACACAGCTCTCTTTTTGTTTTTCAACTCACAAATTCTCTCAATTCTTTTACTCACTAAATCACTCTATCTATTTTTATTACGCATCTCTCTTTCTGTTTTTATTATCTCCTTTTCTTAATCAAGACTTTATTGATTTAGCATTCCAATACTAGCAATCACATATTTGAACATATACTTAATCAAATTTTTTTGTAAGAAATATGCATTATTTTGTCTGTAAGATCTTGATTCCCCCCCCACCCCCCCCCCCCCCCCCCCCCCCCCCCCCCCCCTCCCCCCCCCCCCCCCCCCCCCTTTCTGAATTAGCTTTTTTTTATTGGTATCTTTGATAAAGTGATGCCTTAATCTCAATGTGCTTTCGTTTTTTTAATAAAATAACAGGAGTTCTTAACTATGCATTATAGTACTCTCATTATCATTATAGATCTTTGTATGATAAAGTTATACCCTAAGCAAGAAATTGATTTTGGAATCCAAAGCACTTGGCACAGCAGCTACATATTCAGCCTCTGTTGTGGAATTAACAACCACGGTCTGCTTCTTGCATTGCCATGAAATCAATCTACACCTAAGGAATTGACAACCTCCTGTTGTGGACTTCCTATCCAAGATTGCTCCAGCATAATCACTATCAGTGTATGCTACCAAATCAAAAGGTGAATCTTTTGGATACCAAAGACCCAATTTAGGGTTGTCCTTTTAAGTATCTAATAAATTCTTTTCGAATCATGAGATGTGACCTTTTGGGTTGACTGGTATCTTTGCACAGGCACACAACTGAAAAATAATAACAGGTCTTGAAGAAGTAAGGTACATAAATGAACCAATCATTGATCTATATAAATGAACAGTCCAATCTTTACCATCTTCATCCTTGAGCAAAGGTTTTTGAGTTTACATAGGTGTGCTTGCTGTCTTGACATCAGTAAAACCAAATTACTTCAAATCTCAATCAATACTTATCATGGGACTATAAAGTTCCATCTTCCTTCTGCTTTACTTGCGTAGTAAGAGAATATGAGTTCACCCATAGAACTCATCTGAAACTTCTCATGCATCATCTTCTTAAACTCTGTGCATAATAACGTATTTGTAGAACCAAAAATGATAACATCTACATACACTTGAACTAGTAAAATATCACATTTGTCCTTTTTGATAAACAAAGTCTTATCTATTTTTCTCTTTTAAAACACAGTGTCCAACAAATAGTTGTCAAGGTTTTCTATACATGCTCTAGGAGCTTGATGCAATCCATAAAGTGCCTTTTCTACTTTGTATACTCTGTCAGGGAAGTCTGGATCTCTTCAATCTGTGGTGGACAAACATAGGACTTACTCTTTATTCTTACCATATAAGAAAGCACTCTTTACATCCATCTGGTACACCATAAAGTCTTTAAATGAGGCATAGGCTAAGAATAGCCTAATTGCTTCAATTCTGGCAACAGGGCAAAGAATTCATCATAGTCAATCCCTTTCCTTCTTGCTTATGTGTACCATAAGAAACTACCTTGCTTTGTTCTTTATCACAATGCATCTTTCATCCTTCTTGTTCATGTAGACCCATTTAGTGCTAATAGCTGTTACCATTTGGTAAATCGCCAGAGCAAACCTTTTCGTAATTTGAATTGTGGTAGAAAGCTCATCCTGCTTAGCTTATATCCAAATGAATCCTTCTAAGTGCTGTGAATGTACTTTGGGTTCTTCTTGTGATAAAAAGACCAAACAGCATTTTGAAAGGCTTTGTGTTTGTTCTTTGTTGAACTGAACTAAACTAAACCATGTTCTTACAATTCTTTGTCTTTTCCTTCTTGTTTGTGGTGTTTGTATGATTTTAAGTCTCCAATATTTTGTTCAACTGGATGATCTTTATGTATCTTGTAGTTGAATAGACTGACAGCATAAATGATACTAATATTGTTTATGTCTACCTCTGCACCAACATCTTCATCATCATCTGAATAGGCAATTTCTTCCAAATCAGGCATATTTGGATCATCTGGAAGTTCAATGCTTATTTTTGCACCAACAGCATTAACTTCTATGTCAGCAGCATTAACATTTGAACTAACAGCATTAACATTGTTAGTGTTGTTTCTATCACTAGCAGTATTAACATTGTTAGTGCTGTTAATATTATCATCCTTCTCTTGATCATCTCTTTCATCCTCTTTTCTTGGATCACCATCAACCTTCTTTTCACCATCACTTGAAGGTTTGGATCCAGCATCAGGAGAACTCCTTGAACTTGTCGAGAACAGTAGATTCAGCAGGCCATAATGGTAGAGAATGTAATCTTTACCAGGGTACTGTCTCATTCTAAGTTTTACCTGCATCATACATGTTTTGTTAACTACTTTACCATAAACTAATTTCTGCAACAAAATAGCTTATATTCAATGACTTTGTTAGTGATAGTATTCAAAAAGCCAATTTGGTCCACTTCCTGTAATATTAGGTGTATTCTCACTAAACTGAACATGTAGGTTCTCTTCAACTATCCTAGTTCTACTGTTGAATACTCTAAATGCTTTACTATTGATTGAGTACCCAACAAAGAATCCTTCATCAGCCTTACATCAACACTTGCCTAAGTGATCTATGGTATAAGAATTGTAATAGGAACCCAAATCGTCTCATAATAACCTAAGCTGGTTTCTACTAATAAAAAGTTCATAAGGGGTCTTGTTATGAGGCTTAGTTACTAATACCCTATTTTGCACATAGCAAGCAGTATTAACTGCTTCAGCCCAAAAAGTAGTAGGTAGCTTAGAATCAGCTAGCATTATCCTAGCAGCCTCAATTAGTGTTTCTATTTTCCTCACAGCTCTATATTTGTTGAGGAGTTCTAGCTACACTTAAATTCTCTCTTAATACACTTTTCTCTCACAAAACTAATTCATATCCTTATTTTTAAACGCAGTTTCATTGTCACATTAATTAATTAACCCTTGATCTATTATATTTTATACTCCTGTTATAAAGGACTTAGTATGCACTAGTCTCATCCTTAGTAGCTAGAAATAGAACAACTAAACTACTGTAATCAACTGCGAACTTAATAGGAAAACATTTTTCATTAAGCTTTTTACAAATGTTGGACCAAACAAATCCATGTGCAACATATGTAAAGATTGGCTGATTGAACTTGCTGATTTGGACTTAAAAGTAGCTCTATGTTGCTTTCCTTTTTGACAAGCAACTATCAGGTTTGGATAATTTTTAAAAAAGTTTGATGATATACCTCTTCATGATTTCCCCTTTAACAGTTTTTTCATAGTTTTAATAATTTTATGTGTCAAAGTCTCCTATGCCCAAAGTTTAGATTCATTAGAAGTGGGCTGTTACAAAGAGACAATTTAGACCTCCTGTACGGAACAATATTCTTTAATATCAACACTAACATTATGGAATTCTTTTAGGAAAGTTGAAGTTAAAAATATCTTTCATCTGTTACTTAAAGGTTTGGAGATAAAAACAATTCTTCAGTTGTCTTTAAAGAGAAACACTATTCTTTTTGTCACACATTTGTAGGACACTAAAGAGGTTAACTGTAACTTCTCGTCAAAAAATAAACATTCTTAAAATCTATATTGACCAGTTTGATTGTCCTCTGCCTGTGGAATTTTCCATCTATGGGGTTACCTCAATGGAAACATATCCGTCATCATTTCTTCTAAGTCAGTAAGATAGGACATGTTCCTGTCATGTGCCTTGAGCATCACTTCAATCACTCCTTTATCCTTCAAATCATGTTTGTGGATTGCCTGCACATAAGGTAAGAAAATTAGTCTCTTTTGGGACACAAGACATCCACTGACTTGGATTTGCCTTGTGCATTGATGTTCGTCAAATACAACCCTCTTAATATAATATATATATATATATATATACATATATATATATATATATATAGTAAGAAAATATAATATACGTATACGTAAGCTAAGTATTTTACAAATTACTCTTAGGAATGAATAATAAGTAATCAACACGGGTATCGTTCTCCTCGGTGAGAGGTGAAGGGAAATGCACGGTTATGTCGGGAATCAAGCTTGATGTCATTAATGAATTTAGTTTTGGATTTAATTCTAATAGGCCAATGGAAAGCAAACATAAAGTACAAAATCTAAGGCAATAAGGCAAATTAAAACTTTAGCATTAAAATGATACGGAATTCAATAACCGAGAACTTAACCTAATAATCAAATTTTAACCCTAAAACTTCAAATTTAATTTCTAGAGGTCCTAAAAGACTAATAAATTTAGATAAATGAATTTAGTATTTTTTTTTAATTTTTAATTTTTATTTATTATGTATTAAAAAATGATTTAATCTAAAAATAACATAAAAAATTATTAAACTAATTTATAAATTTGAAAAATTTTATGATAAAGTATTTGAACTAAATCTCAAAATCTAAAAAATAAAAAGATTGGAAAAGCTGTTGTAATAAAGCAGGTAAATAAGCTTAAAATAGCTGATATGCTAAAATAGGGATTAAAGCATAAGTATTAAATGGTGCAAGATATAAAACGAAAAAGACCCAAGGGCAATTGGTAGTGGGTGTGTGTGCTAAAGGTTGGGTGTGTGAAGGGGAGGTCACAGGTTCGACCCTTGTGACCTTTCTTTTTGATAAAACATTTTTTTTAATTTCTTTTTGTAAAAAGCTAAAGTATAAGCACAAATAAGCAACTTTAATAAATGGACTTTTGACAGAACTTATTATTAAGCTAGATTAAGCTTAAACAAAAATGTCAGTTTGGGAATAAGTAAATGGTCATTAAGCTAAACTGTTTTTGGCTTTTTGGACTAAATAAGCAACTAGAAATCAAATAAGCTAAAAACAGACTTAAACTTAGACTCAATAAGCAAAAAGGACTAAGAAATAAGCAAATAAATAAGCTGGAAAGCAATTAAAATGGCTGAAGTCAGTGGTCTCAAACAGGACACAAAGGGACAATAGACCTAACTTTTAGCTAATATTTAAGACTATAAGCAATGATATTAAGCTAAAAAACTTTAAAACCTATATAAAGAGTGATACTTGAATAAACCACAATAAAAAGCAAGAATTAAGAAATTTAGAAAAAGAGTTGTAAGCTAGGAAAAAGTGTTTAAAAGAGTAAATACTACACTATTTTTTGCTTTTTGAAATTTAAATGAACAGAATTGCAGCTTATCGTTTAAGACTCTTAAAACTATTTAGACAACTAGTAATCTTGAAAAGATATTTAATTCTACTACAATAAGCTAAAAAGAAGAAATATAAATCAAAGAAAAACCAAGGTTTGTGACATAAATGGTCTGCACAATTGGAATTTAAGAACACACAACAAGCTTCTACTTGATGGATTTGGTCTCAAATGGTTAAAGGCTATCCTAAGTAAACTTAGTCACCCAAAAAAAGATTTAGATTGCTGCTATTGCAATCTATTTTGAACATAAAAACCACATGTGAGTTAAGAATTTAAGAAATTGATCAAATGAGCTAAAGAAAAACACTATGAACTGGTAGACCTGAGTATTTGATAAAACCAACTCAAAAATTGACTTAACAACTTTAAGGCTATGTAAACCTAATTATAAGACTCATTAGAGCTTAAGAGAGTTTGTTTTAAAAACCAAAAGTGCCTAAGCAGTCTTTAAAATTTAGTTAGGTATGCTTTTGTGCCAAACCACCCCTTTATTTTCTTGATTCAAACTTATCAAGCTATAACAAAACTTAAAAAATCTTAATTAATGGAAACAGATAAAGAAACAATGATTGTATATGACAATTATGCAAAACATAGAAAAATATGCTCTTTTATATAAGCTAAACTAACAGAAGCATTAACTATAATAGAACTGTTACGTTACCATCTAATTGGACTATTTTCTTCATTCAAATCTACTTCTAGCTAATCACAAACTTGTAAGCTTACAATATAGGCAAACTAAGCAATGAATAAGAAATTAGCAAAAAAATAAGCAGTGGAATAAGCAAATAGAACAATGAGATGTTTAGCCTATAAACAGTTTGAAGTATATAATAAGGAACAAATGGAATAACCTGCATCCATACACCTTAAAATGAAGTAAACTAATGCTTAGGATTCGCTTGTTATCAATAAGCTGAATCCAAACCATAAGCTATTATATTGGCTTATCATCTAAAATAAAAAAAAAAAAAAAAAAAGAAAACAAAAAAAAAAAAGCTTAAACTGACTTTGAGGTAATGCAAGGTAAAAAGCTTATTCAGTTTAGCTTTTAGAAAGCTGAACTGAATAAGAACTAGCTTAAAGAGAAAGGGAGAGCTATTTGAGCTTATTAACTTATATCTAACACTTCATAAACGAAATTTGTAAAAAGTAAAATAATTTATTTAAAAGTAACTAAAATTTCATTAATAGGAAAATGATTACAAGGCTTTTGAAAAGTAAATTATAGTAATTAAAAGACAATAAGCTGGAGAAATAAGCTGTAAGCTACACTACTCCTACTCCTAAGCTAGATATCACCTTTGACTGTGTGCTTTCTTCTATTATTTATTGCATTGAGAAGAGTCTTCTAGACCTTGAGACGCTCCCCAATCCATTCAATCCTAGCCCTTGATCTTCAATCCATCAATTAAACACCCATGGATCACTTTAACGTCCTATTAGACAATGAAAGGGCTTGGGATCGTCAGCGTGGATAAAATAGTCAGACGTGTCAAGGGTATGTTAGCTTCTAGAAGGACGAGAGCGTGTGTGGTGAATGGTAAAGTTTACCCTGTGTAAACTTGTTTTAAATATGAGGGAGGGAAACACGATGGATGAACAGTAACTCTTGACTAATCGTTTTATTTGTTTGACCGGGTAGGGATTGGGCTTTTATTTTAATTTTTGGGCCAGGATTGGATTTAGTAAAAGGATTTTGGATTTGGACTTGTAAATGGGTTTAGGCTTATAAGTTCTAATAGATATTCGATCTAATGGGCTGGACTCGGCTATTAAAATGGGTACGGGTTGGCCCACTAAAATAAATATGCCTTCGGCTTCGATCTCTTGCACTTTTCTAGTCTCGTGCTCGGTTTTGTCAGCTTTGGCCTTGTTTTTGTCTTTTTGTCGATATCCGATACCTGCACAGAACAATAACCAAAACCTCCCATTTAACTGTATTTTTCATCTATTTTAGGTCATTTAGGATCGTTTTATTAGGTAAACGGTATGTGTATTTAAGCACATACCAAAATCCCCCATACTAAACTATTGCCGTGTCCTCACGCAATGTCATAAATACACACTTAGAAAACTAAAAATTTCAACCCCATTAGACTAATTACCTCAAAAAGTAGCTAAGTGTTCATCTAAGGGGATTAAGAAATCACTAGTTTTGAAAACGCCTCGTTTTACCATTTTTTATGCATTTATTATTAACATTCATACATATCATAACTTTGCGGAACAAGAAACACTTAAAGGATAAATTCATCGTCCTTGATTTTCACCTGCCCAAACAAGCTTAAAAACAAAAAATATTGTTTAAATCATGTTAAGAATGCTACAACTAAACATAAAAGCTAATTGTGTATGCATAGCTACTTCCCGCTCCCTTATTTCCTAAATCCTCTAAAGGTCTTATTATTATTATTGGTGACAAATAAATTAAAATCTTATTCTTATAAAGTAAACCGTTTAGATCAAAATTTGTTGAAATCTTTCCTAAAGAGACGATGTGTGAGAATAAGGTCCACATTAAGGTTTCATATTTTGCATGATTGCCAAGTCATTGTTGCAGGTTGTTAAGAAGAGGTTTGGAGGGAATGCTGCTACTAAAAAGACTTAGAGGAATCTTCTAAAGCAGTAGTGTGAAAATTTTACTACATCTAGATCAGAGGTGTTAGATCAAACCTTTGATAGACTTCAAAATCTTATCAGTCAGTTGGAGATTCATGGTGAAAGTATCTCACGAGAAGATGTGAATTAGAAGTTCTTAATAACTCTGTCACCAGAATGGAACACACATACCATTGTGTGAAGGAACAAGCCTGAAATAGATACATTAAGCTTGCATGATCTTTATAACAACCTAAAGATCTATGAACCAAAGGTTAAAGGAACATCAAGTTCAAGCACAAACACACAAAACGTAGCCTTTGTGTCCTCAAACAACACTACCAGTACAAATGAAGAAGTTAATACTGCTTATGGTGTTACAACTGCTAGCACTCAAGCTACTGCTGTTAACTCAACAACAATTGATAACTTGAGTAATGTCGTTATATGTGCTTTCTTTGCAAGTTAACCAAACAGTCCACATCTTAACAATGAGGACTTGCAATAAATTAATCCTGATGATTTAGAAGAGATGGACTTGAGGTGGCAGATGGCTATGCTAACAATGAGGGCAAGGATGTTGATAGAAATAATGCCTAAAAACATTATTAATATTTTTTCACATCCTTATGTTTTTATAATCATAAAATATAAAAACGTTCAATGTAAAATTAAAACGTAAACAAGTCATTAGTAGTTAATTTTGATTTTGATAATTTAATCACTTAAAGGTATAAATAAACAATTGCTTAATGCATTTTATGATCAAAGGAAATTTTTATTCAACCTTATAATTTTATAAAATGTTGTAGACATTTTTATAAACATTACAAAACATTTTCTACAATTAAAAGAAATGTTTTATTCAAAATAAACATTTTGAAATTCAAATTTTCGTACCTAAAACGGCTAGAAATGTTTTAGAAAATTCCCTTACACAAAAGACAAATTGGAGAGCCTCTAGCCTAGGGCGGCCCCCTTAAATAAATCGGCAGCCCCCGTAATTTTAAGGGGACCTCCCCCCTATTTAAGGGGACCACCCATAGACTGACGCTCCTCCAGTTTGTCCTATAAATACTAGACTTTTCCCCACTATTTTCTCACCTTTTGCACTTATTCTTTCTGTTCTAAAACAGCCCACTCATCTCACTAAAATCCTTTGATCATTTAATCATAAAGCTTTGTTTCCAAGTGATCCAAGCTTAATTCCTCAAGTGCAAGAGAAGAATACTTCCATCATCAAGTGAAGAAGTATTACACCCAAGTGTATATTCCAATCCTATTGCATCCACATCATATCTTGTAAATCATTTGTAAATCTTGTAAAGTTGTGTAGTTGTTAGGTTTTGGTGATTGTTGTAAGTATAGTTGGATCTTGGTGATCCTTTCTAGTAGTGTTAGATAGTTGTGACATAAGTAGTGTGGTGAGGAGAAGTTGTGAAGGTGTGAAGTTGTGAAGTCGTGAAGGTGTGAAGAAGTTGTGTAGTTGTGATCAAGGTGTGAAGCTAAGTTGTGTAGTGAAGTTGTGAAGTAGTCGTGAAGTTGTGAAGTCGTGAACAAGTCGTGAAGTTGTGTTGTGATAGATTGGTTCTAGCTAAGATTAGAACTCGACATCTAGCTTAGTGTCGGAAATTGATATAAGCAACGTTGTGTACGGTTTTCTCCGTCATAAAGGAGCTTGTTGACATAGTGAAGAAAACTCTCGAGTTAGGTGCTCGGGGAGTGGAGTAGGCCGAAGAGGAGCTTCGTAACCGAACCACTATAAATCCTTATGTTGTGGTTTGATCTTTCCAACTCTTATCTTTTATTTGCTTCTACATATTTATATTGTTCATATTTTGCAAGTATTGAATTCACAAAAAGTCGAATCTAAGTTTTCATAAACAAACATAAACATTAAATTAAAAAGCGGTAAACTATTCAACCCCCCCCACTTCTAGTTTTCCACAATTTCAACCAACATAGTCGATTTCTTTTTTTTCATCGAGGTCCTGTGCAAATTCTCAGAAAACAAATGCAACTCTATCTCCGTGTATTCGTTGGTTAGACTCGAAATAAATACCTAAAACTGTACAGGAAGTCGATACGCCATATTGATACCTGTGTCGAATACGCTGTATTCATTTAATGAATACATCGTATAGACTGTGCTAAAAATAAAGACTAGATAACGTCCAGATACTCAATACGCTGTATCCATGAGGTTTGGATACGCCGTATAGACAGTCTGGAAAGACAGACTAGATAAAAATTTAAAATACATGTCGGGTTGTCTCCCATTGTTTCCTATTGCTTCTTGTTAATGATATGCGAGTTAGGCTTTAGAAAACTAGCTTCTTAATTACAAAGCGAAGACGTCTAGGGAAACGCGGCTAGGTTAGATGATACCCACGCAATAGTCTTCATACTACCTTGCCATTTAGGTAGATTCTGAGTTAAGTGTTTAATTATTTAGATACTTACACATTCCATTACGAGGGTGATGGGCAATAGGTAGAATTGGATAGCTAGAAAGGAGTAGTGCATCCTAGGTAGATACGCTTCATTGTATAACTATTTTCTTGTTTATTTTATTTCTTGCAATTAGGAGTAGTTATTAGCTAAATCAAAACCCCCTCAAACTTGAGATTTTACTTACTTTCATAAAACATAAAAACACAAAAAGAATCTACCTTCAACCCTTAGACCCTAGTGAACATACGATTTGAGCCTAGCCAAAATATTCCCCTAGAGACCGATTATAACCCCTCGAGTCTTGCCTATACTACACTACTTTGGTTAGGTACACTGCCTAGCAGGGTTGTAAAACTTCGGTTTTCAATCACCGCACCTCAAGTTTTTGGCATCGCTACCGGGGAATAGTCTAGGTTTCCAATTCTATCTAGCTTAGGTCTACTCACTAGATTCCTATCAATTGAGGTTTTAATTTCTTGTCAATTAGGTTTCTTGTAGTCTATCTTTTCTTTGTTCCCTTTGTTTTGTAAACCTTCTTTTTCATTAACCATTGATGTGTCGTTGTGTAGGTGTTTATTTTGTATCAAGTTTTACTATTTATTTTATGCCGACTATACCTAAAAAAAAACAACCACTTTAAACGGGCTTAGAAAGTGTTACATGGTTAATTTCTAGTTTCGTTGGTAAGTAAGGGTGTCGTTTACTATGAGCGTGAGAGCGTTAATTCCTATTCGATGAGTATTTAGTTATCTAAGTAAACCGTAAAACTAATGCAAAAAGGGGGAGGGGTTTAGCCTGAGAGACCGGTACAATTTTGGGTATCTAACCTAAGGTTTTGATGACAAGTAAAGCATTTAAATAAAAAAAATAAAACAAACAATACAAGAAGACAAACAAACGCATAGAGAAGTGGTCTAGAAACTATTGTAAGGAAAACGTATATCCATGAATAATCCGATATTCAAAAACGTTAGTTTGTTTAAGAGTGGCAATGGTTGGTCTTATCTCGAAGGGCATATCATTCCTAGACTTAGGCGGTACTTCTTCCTAAGACCTAGACACGCTAATTATGTCACAATTAGATGCATCCGCATAAAGCATCCTTATGTTGATTATAATCTATCTTAGGATCTAAGTAATGGTGCTCTTACTAAACCCTAGCTCATCGAGACTTTACCCACTTACTGCTTAATGGCTCTTTATATACTAGTAGTCCACTGTCCGAGTCCTTACCAATGGAATAAGAACGTACTCGTTGATACCAAGGTCACCTTATGGCTCATCTAAGCTCACTAAACTAAAGGCAAGGATAGGTCAATATTTGTGATCCTATGATTCTAGATATATAAATTGCAATATGGAGAGCTATCCCAGACTCTTAGCCTATGCCCAAACAACACCGAAGTTGCAGTGCATTAAATATGTAGGACTAGACCCAGTTGAATGATAGGTCGCATACTTAAGCACGTAAACGAATATAAATTGATAAACATAAACAACAATCAATGATAAAGCAAGCAATCAAGATAAACAAACCAAACATTAGATCTTCATAAACATGGCTGATGCCTAAAGGTATCAGCCGATAGTCATTGTAAAAATACACACGGTTTGATATATGAATGATTAAAGTAAAGAAACCTCGATCGAACGCGTATTCAGTTGTGCGAAGATTACAAGAGTTTTCCTATGATCTTGAGGCTCTTTTATGACCTTCTAGGTTCTTCTGATCATCTCTTAGTCGACTTTGTGGTTTAGGGATTCACTTGTATGATTAAAACTGAGTTTTGGGTCGTCTATATAGAGGGTCTGATAGTCGGTTCGATACGCCATATCCACCAGGGTAGGATACGGCATATTAAGCTTTCTTAGAGTAAGGACCACGTTTGATAGCTTAAAAAAAGCTTCATGTATAATAAATCTTGAATACGACGTATTGATGTTCCTGGATATGGCGTATTAGACATAAATTCTTTGTGGTTTGTGAAGTGTAGGCACAAAAATAGCGCTCGCTGTACTGATATGCGCAGTGTACTCTATGTCTCGCCGTAGAGTCTCGAGACGAGATTGATAACTAGATAAAGAGGATTGTGTGAGAAATTAGATTAAGAGATATAAAACAGAATGTGGTGTGATTTGCTATGTTGTTGTAATTGTGCAGTTATGATGAGCTATGTGAATTACTGATTTGAGATAGTTACTATATTATTAAAAATATTTGTATAGATAGAGTCATGACTTGTGAGAGATGCGTTTTTATGAAGAATTGAAAGAGATATTCAGTATTCTACAATCTTTTAGTCAGGCAATGGTCTTTTAATTCATCAAAGTCTTGGATACGTCGTATAGGTCAAGAATAATACGACGTATTTGCTGTCAGATCAGTAGACTTTCTCTAACTCTTCGTTTATGCTCCAAACTGTGTGCCTTTTAGTATAACTTCACCAAGTACTCCCTAATTACTATAATTCTCAAATACAAATGATTAAGTAACAATTCTTTGCAATAATTATACAAAATGGGTTAATAACATAGGATAAATGATGCTATAAAATAGACGTTATTTGATATCATCAAATATCCCCCCACTTGAATCCTACTTGTCCTCAAATAGCATTTAGAAGTTTATAAAAATGTGTCCCTAAGGATATTTTCCGTTAAATTATGTATTTGATCTATTACAAGTGCATAACCAAACACCTCACGAAATAGAAAGATGAAAACACTCAAATCACTTAACTAATCTATGTGGTAACATGTAACTAATAATTCAATTGCCCATTTTAGTACAATTAAACAAACATAATCTTTTGCCAGTATACACATAACCACCCCAATCCGTCCTCACAGTCCACAAACCACTGTAGTGCAACCACACATCACCAGCATATACTGATCTACATTGATCACTTTATTTAAAAATTAAACGCAGTAATTCTGGCTCTGTTCTACTTCCCCTATACCGAACTATGTGCATGCTCAATCTCGCAGCATACGCCTCACACTGGATCTGAAGCTTACGTAGTGACTAGATCAATAATGTTTCACTCTCATACTCTACCTCAAATCTTGTACAATACCCTTCCAGTCTCCGCATTGATAACTCCTCATAATCTATACGTCTATGTTAATTAATTTTGGAGGTCATGTTTATCAAACCCTATGGCCGCTCTTTTTGCAAGAATTAGTTCTTGTTGTAATTCCCACTCTCACCTATACTTGTCATCATACGTATCTGTAGATACTTTGTGATAATAGATCACAGAGTAAAATATACTCTAATAAGCAATGAGAAATAAAGATATCATCTTCTCTGGTGTAAATGATCGTACGCGATTGAAGGTTAAGCCAGAACGAAAAAAGCTGGTAGCGTATGTTTGCTCACAGTTAGTGCCGCTCTATGTATCTCGAGATATAATTGTGAATTATGTGGACTGTCGAAGATATATAACACGCTCCTCTCAGCTCTGGTGTATATGCTCTAGAGTAGAAGATCAGGTGATAGAATATAGAAGACAGAGTATCCTTGAAGAGGCCACTGTAGTTGATTGTCTGAGACCCGCTGAATGTTTTGAATCAGTGTATCTCGAGAGTGATATATAAGAATGTTCAGCAGTGATAGTAATTAAGAACCTCTAAACAAACTAGAAGAGGCGGAAGAAAATAAGACTGAGACTAAGATGCATACACACCTGGAACGCTCCAGGAAGGATAGACATAAGGCCTAGACAATTGTGAGATCTTGTAATATTTTTTAGAGGCTGGACTCAAGTGGACTCTGTTGTGTGTCTCGCGCGACTAAAGCTAAATAAGAATGTAAGCCTGGAGGGGCATTATAAACTCTCTCTATATGAGAGAGCGATAAGAGGGGGGATGCTGAGAAACAATACCTAATAGTGCTGAATGTATGACGCCAGCTGAGAGAGAAGTGAAGCTATAGTGTAAGAGAAGATAGGATGGGCTAGTGAGAAGTACGTTATGAGAAGACTAGATAATCAATATAGAATATGTGTGAATTAGAAGATGAGACGAAAAGCGCTCAAGAGAAGAGAGTAGTGTTGACGAGCTTGACGAACAACTTTAGGAGTTTGAGCCGGAAGATGTCCAGAGCTTCAGTGATATTGCTGATGTGGATCAGAATGAGCAGAATAACAGAAGTGAAAGTGTCATCAGTTACTGCAGTAGTGTAGAGTTTCATAAAGTACGTTGTCTTATGAGTGTCATATTGTGTACTAAGAATATCACTATTACCTATAATAATCTACCCCTAAGTTGGCCGTAGAATTGCGCAGCTTAACACCAGGAAGTGTGGACACGATAAAGATAACCCCTTATGCTGTGATGACAGAACTGTGCGCTCGCTACACGTGGAGGAGAAAATTTGTTGTTTCATGTAGAAACTCATACTCTACAAGGAAGTGGCGAATCTTTCTATTTTGTACAATACTCTACATCGTTGATTTTTGTCGACGTATCAACGAATAATCGATCCTTCGTATAATTCCTTCAGTAATGCTCTTCTGCGAAACGATTATCTTCAACTTTTTTTTAAACTAACTAAACCTCATAATCCGGGTGTTTAGTTTCACCATCTTCACCGGATAGACAGTAAGTAATTCCGGATAATTCATTCTGTAAATTTCTTCATTCTTCGGATTCACATTAATTATGATTGTAGTTAATATCACATAATGCTTTGCTACTAATATAAATTCCACATTTGCAATGTGCAAATTTCACGCACCAAAGATAGAAATGACACAAAACTTGAGAAATACATTCTTTACATTTAACCAACTGCAACTGTAAAATTAAACTTAATCCACAGGGTTTGGTTAAGGTGTAAGAGGTGTCACGAAACAAAATAATTGGTTTGTAAATTCCTAAAGGGATTTAGCTTACGGGTTGTTTAGTGGATCATCACATCTAAAGATGAGAGTGGAAGGGTTCTAAACTAAAGGTTAACTAAAATGGTTATGTTAGAGTAGTTAATGTAAACCAAACATGATGGCGATTTGTATTTAATCCTAAGATTTACCAATTTAAACAAGTTACTCCAATTAAATCCATAATACTCATTATTATGGTCTCGAATAGATATACCAAGCCAAGTTTTAAAGTCTACAACATCACCGGCACACTTATATTTTGTGGAATTTGGGTAAACATTTAGAAACGGAAAGGTTAAATCCTCACAATACTATCAAGGGTTATTGTGTGCGGGTTATGTAACATGTAATTTCATAAAAGTATGCTTGAAAAAAAATTAAGCATAATTTAAGCCTTTTTTATTGTTGAAAAAAATAGGACAACGTGATCATTCTAATTCCCACCCCCTACTTGAATTAAAACGTACCTCATTGTTATATGTAAACATTAACTACGGGAATTTTAAAAAGAATTAGATATGGAGAACTCACTGATATTTTGCTCGGTAAGTTTCCCTCCCAAGGTTGGTTTCTGAAGCAGATTATTGTGCAGTATTGCGTCTGAATGCCAGCATGACTACAATCACACATAGGATTCCAGATGATCTTTACTTCACCAACTTCGTCATTTTTGTTCAAAAGGTCTTGTATTAAGCATAAGAAAACAAGTGTAACTCTATCTTCGGTGTATTCATTAGACTCGAAATAATAACCTAAAATTGTACAGGAAGTCGATACGCCGTATCTATTCCCCAGGATACGCCGTATTGAAACCTGTATATGCTATATTTATTTAATGAATACGTCGTATAGACTATGCTAAAAATAAAGATTGGATAACGTCTAGATAGTCAATACATCGTATCCATGGGGATTGGATACACCGTATAGAAAATCTAGGAAGACGGACTCGATAAAAATTGAAAATACATTCTAGGTTATCTCCCGGCAAGCACTTTTGTTTACAGAAAAGTCTTTAAGTTAGACTTGCCCCAATAATTTGGGGTCGAACGGGATGCCAAACGGCACATATAAATTCTTAAAAAGATTTATTAGCATCCCTTTGATAGTATAATTACAAGTCACGATATTAAAATTTAATTATCTGATAAAAGTTTCAGTTTTGAAAATTTTATTAGATGTATCATGACTTGTTTCCAAAAGCTTATTTGACGCATGTGCAAAGGCACCAACATCCGTATTTATTACATCACCCCCCGAAAAGGGAATAAATCATTAAAGTACAAGATGTTTTGTTCCACTTCATCACATTTGGACAATGATGTTTCATCTTTCAAATCAAATTCATCGATATGTTGAGGGCTTAAAGTGGGTTCAATTGAGAAATCTAATTTACATGTTAGAGCATCATTGTAAACAATGGCTGAAAATTCTTTATCAAAATCTTTAAAGTAGTCTAAATCATCAAAATAACTAACCGTAGGCTCGGGTGATGAAAGCAAAGGCATATTGACTTTATCATTATCATTTTTCGAATCCATTTTTAAATCGTTGACAGAAATTATTTTGTAAGAAAATGAATTTTTGCCAAAAATTACCGTGCAATCTTCATCGTCGGATTCGTCAAACGATATTCTAAAGTCGATTTCATCGTTGTTAAGAGAACTTACTGTAGGCTCATACGAGAGTGCTGCATCAGATGTTATCGTATCGTTAAAGACTAGCTGGGAATTCAGTTTCAACATATCTGAGGTTGTGAACGTCTTCATAATCCTAGATCTTATCATACGTAGCAGTTTCCCAGTTATACACCTTACCACGCCTACGAGATTTTTCTTCCTCAAGCCTGATATACTCCTCTATAGTAATATTGGGGTCGTCCATTTTAACCTGTAATAAATTTACTAGGAAAGAAAACTGTCAAATAGCTTAATACGCCGTATTCAGTGAATTGAATACGTCGTATGGATGTTTAGAGTCGAATACACTGTATTGGTTTAAAAAACAATTATACGTCGTATCCAAGAAGATGAATACGCCGTATTAAGTATTCGACTCAGAAAGTTATAGTAGACTGTAACAATGCAGAAAACACACAAAAACACAATATGCAAAAATATACAATGCAGAAAATTAAACACACAAAACAAACACATAATTATGCAAATTAATATAAACTAAACTAAAACACTAATAAAACAAGAATTAAACAACTTCACTCCCCGGCAACGGCGCCAAAAACTTGATGTGTCATTGTGTAGGTGTTATTTATGTATCAAGTTTTACTATTTATTTTATGCCGACTATACCTAAAAACAACACTTTAACGGGCAGTGTACCCGGTCAAGATGTAGCTTCGTTGGTAAGTAAGGTGTCGATCACTAAGAGCGAGAGCGTTAATTCCTAATTCTATCAGTATTTTAGTTATCTAAGTTAAACCTAAAACTAATGCAAAAGGGGGGTTTTAGCCTGAGAGACTGGCACGGTTTTGTGTATCTAACCTAAGGTTTTGATGACAAGTAAAGCAATAAACACACACAAGAAGACAAACAAACGATAGAGAAGCGGTCAAGAACTAATGTAAGGAAAACATATCAACCATGAATAATCCGATAAAATGCAGGTTTGTTTATTAGTGCAATGATTGACTTATCTCGAAGGGGGCATATCATTTCCTAGACTTAGTCGGTACTTCTGTTCCTTAAGACCTAGAGAGTTAATTCTATCACTCAATAGACGTATCCGTATAAAGCAAGATTTGTCTGATTATAATCTATCCTTAGGAGATTAATTAATTGGTGCTTTAACTATACCTAGCTCATGGAGGACTTTATCCCTACTTAATGCTTATAGGCTCCATTACTTATATTAGTAGTCTCTGTTCCGAGTACTTATACCATTGGATAAGGAACGTCCTAGTTGATACTAGGGTCACTTATGGCTCAACTAGATCTCACTAAACTAAAGGCCAATAAGACTTCAGGTCGCAATATTTGTGATCTATGATTCTTGAAATATTAATTGAATATGGGAGAGCTATCTCGGACTTTTGTCTACGCCTCAAACAACATCGAAGTTGCAGCGCTTATTAAATGTGTAGGACTAGACACAATTGACTGATAGGTCGCATATCTTATGAGTAACTAGTTGATATCTTGGTATAGATACATGCGATATCGTTAGATACGGGTTAACGCATATTAAAAGACATAAACGAGTATCATGCGATAAAACATAATCAACAATCAACGGTGGGTTTAAGACATTCGCTAAGATTAAACAATACCAAACATGTAAATGTCTTCATAAACATAGCTGATACCTAAAGGTATCAACCAATAGTCATTGTAAAAATTCACACGGTTTCATATATGAACAATTAACAGAAAAAGAAACTTAACCGGAACGTCGTATTGGGTTGTACGCATCAGACTTTCAAGTGTTTTCTACTGTTTCTTGTAGGTCTTCTGAAGCATTCTATGCGCTCCTTTATTCAGATCTCTTGGGTCGACTTGGTGGATTAGGGGGTTTCGCTTGCATAACCTAAAACTGAGTTTAGGGTCGGTCTATTATAAAGTTTGGAAACAGGTCAGATACAACGTATCCAATGTATCATGGATCTACGAACGATTGGGATTACTTGGAGTATGGTTCACGTTTGATATCTTCTAGAATTTTCACATAACTATCATCTCCAATAATCGACGTATGGTCTTATCTGGATACTGGTAGTTGATCAGTGTTTCCTTCGTGGTCCTTGGTAAGTGAAAGCACAGATATGCCGTATTTATTCCTTGATGAATACGGTCGTGCATGGTTGTCAGAAACATAATCTTCAAAATCATCTTCAGTTAAGCTACCAGAATGCGTGCCTTTTAGTCAAGGTTTCACCAAGTACTCTATAATTTACCTGTATTTCTCAAAATACAAACGATTCGTAGTAACAATTCTTTGCAATAATCATACAAAATGGATCTCATTACCGTGGGATAACATGATGGTATAAAATAGAGTTATTTGATGTCATCACTAATGATCTCGTATTTGATATAAAAGCAATTTCTAAAAAACATTACAGGTCGGTTGTACAGGCAGGGCGTCCGAGTAGTTGAAGATTGATGGTCTATATTTCACAGTTGTTAAGGGCACTAACCCGCGGTTGTCAATGATTTGATGCGTTCAAAGATTCTTATTGATAATCAGAGGTGTTCGGTTTGTTTCAAATGGTCGAATAGTGTGTAGACATAGCGCATGTCCCTTCTTGGAGGCATGGTTCTTAGAATTTGTTAACGACGTTTATTTGAGTAGACCATTTTGAAATTTTTAACCTATAATAATGTAGTTTGGAGCAACATTGTTTGAAGATCCTTGATAAACTATAGTTGTGTGAAAAGATGTCTGGTATAAATTTGTGTATCGACTAAGCACGATTTTTCATATGTGATATGGGATTTTTGACTTTCGATAAAAATTGAGTATGAACACATGTTCGAAATGATTTTTTATTTAAATACCATCAACATCAAAAAACTTAAAATTTTTGTTGCTTTGGTAAGTTTGTAAGAAAACGTGTTTATCAATTGCGTAAAGATTTTTGACGAAAGACTTCGGGTGCATCCCTTCTTGGTTCCATCTTCGAAAACACAACACTAGGGCGGCATTGTTCAATACGGATGACGTAAGGAACTCAGGATAAATTGTTATCACTTTCTCGTGATATTCTTATTATCTTTTTGTACGTCATCTGTAAGCCTAATATTTCTAGACTAGGATCATCTATATAGCGAACCACGCTGATCAATGAGTTGTTCTTAGTGCGACTAAGGATGTAATCCAATTTGTCGGTTTAAAATGCGGTGTATTTAGACTTTCCAACAAAATGAGTAGTGTAGGGGAGACAGGGCATGTGATAACCGTGTACGTAATTAGCATTGGGGCAACAACTGAGTAGTTGTGTAACCCATATCTAGTATATAAAGAAAAGTATGTTACAAAATAGTGCTCTTTCATAATAGTGTATTCCAAATAGTATAACCAAAATACTATATCCTAAATCAGTGTACTTCAGAAGTTGGTCGTCCGACAACCCAATGTTGGGACGTGTTCGAAATAGTGTTATAGTATAGTATTCAAAATAGAAATTACTATCATAGATCTGCTTGTATAAGTAAGCAGTAGCAAAGTATGAGTATGCATGGTGACATATAGAGCTATTGCAAATGGCAGCTATGTCAGCCAAATGTATGAGCGATAGAGATTATATAAAGGTATGGGCCACATGTAGAGCTTGCAAGGCAAAATGCAGATAAGCATGGGCAATAGTGGTTAGATAATAGGAATCGAACTAGTATTCAAGGCGTCATGTAATGCAATTAAGGCAACATGTGAGTCAATAGGCAATCAACGATGATTTCGGGTCTTTAGCAATACTAAAGGTTTCCATGTAAGAATATAAAGTGAAAAGTACTTATATGCAATTTGTTCGTTTCATGGCCAGGTATTTTCAAGTGATTTAGAATTCTGTCGCCCCTCCTCCCTCTAACTAAAACTTAAGGTGAATACCCCTATTATTTCAGATCTTCGTGTAAATTTTACGCATAGTTTATCTGGCTATGCTAATTTAGCGAAACTATTTTTTGAATATCTCGGGCAAGTCAATTTTGTCATGTTCGAGGTTTTGTGTAAAACTTTAGTTCGTATAGTTGCATTTTTTTTGTGTTTGAAAATGGATTCTCTATAACCTAGGACTCTGAATCGCAATCTGTCACACCCGCTAAGTGATCGGATATAAGGGGATGCATCGTTATGATTACATTGCACATGTTTTATATGATTATACCATACAAGATCTTACTTGATATTAGAGTTTACATATTTCAAAAATACAATCTTAAACAATTGAAAAACTAATAGTGTGTTGGAAAACATCCTGGTGGTGAAGGTTGCTTTGATTTTCAATACCTTCCAATTAACTGTTGATCACACCTGAAAATTGTTGTACTCGGAAAGGTTCAACATAAGAAGTTGGTGAGCTCGTAGGTTTAAAAGCTAAAACCTTGTTGTTGTGCTAGAGTTTAAGTAGTGGACAGAATATTATGCATTATGAATGCAAAATGCATGTTAGTAGTATTTGGAATCCAACATAGCAATACTATGATTATATAGCATTTCAATAGAATCATAGCATGTTCAATAAAATCATATCATTGCAATAGAATTATTGAAATTGCATAATATAAAAACCATTCCTATGTCTGAAGCGCTTATTGTCCTCTGCACCTATGGCCTACGAGGTGGAGCTATGACCTTAGGTGGCAAAATTGTCCTCGCATATGAAGTTCAAATAGAACTCATGACAAATAGTCCTCCATGGCATTCACTAAGCAGTCAAGGAACATTAGGCATTGTCCGCAAAGAAATATGCAGTTTTACATAGTATTGAATACAGTTTGAAACTAGATTTTTGAGTATTCATTTTCCCTCAACGGAAAGACGTTAAATAAGTGGGGCTGTCACAGAACTCTCCACTCGCACATAAAAGATGATTGTTCTAACTAGTTGATCTCTAACCTATACATTAAATGGTACCCGGACACGGACCTATTCAGCATGTTTCTTCCTTAGTATTTGTTTTATGAACACGATTTCATTGCACAGCGTTATGTATTAGAGGTTATAAAGTGTTTGCATATGTGTTCACTAAGATTTACGTTATCATGTTTTGCTGTGGTGATTAATTATTTTGACTCGATGCACTTGGGTCAAAGTATGATACTAATATGTAGTATCTACGAATAGAATTAGAATTTCATGACGGGATAGAATGTTAAGATATTAGAGACGAATTCGATGAGAAGTGGTCAAGAGAAGAGTAACGGAATTAAAGACATGAGATGTTTAATAGATAAGGAGACGTACACAAAATGAGAGATAAGTAGTTAAGGAAATAAGAATTTAGATAATTAAGAATCATAGAACTAAGAATTTAATAAATTAAAATTTAAGAAACGAGAGCTAAAGAAATAAAATAAGTATTAAAATCAAGAATTCGGACATGCTTCGGCATTTTATCCTATTATCCCCGGTTAATTTGGTAAGACATCCTTGACATAAGTACTAACAATGTTTTTGACGCATAAGATAAGTGTTATGAGTTTTACATAAAAATCATGTTTTTCGTCTTTTAGTGGGGCATTAAAATAATAATATTTTATTATTTTGTCTTTTTGTTGTATTTTTGAGACTAGTTCGTGTCATGATTATAAGTATACATTTCAGTTTATTTATTTTGTTTAGGTAAACCCGTTTATCAATTACGAATTAATATTTAAATAAAACAATGATTTCGTCCTTGCCAAATTATAAGAAAATAAGTTTTCCAAGATTTTTAAGTGTAAGCTATTTATAAAAAATTTGGCATGACCTGTTTGTATATAAACGTTTTCCCAAGGTTTCAAACCTTATTTTCAAACACTTTCCTTCAAAAGATCAATTCTGACAAAATGTCAAAATTCCCGTTTACGTGACGTTTCGTCAAAATATACTTTTCAAACGACTATTTTAGTCTAAGTGTTTAGTCCATTATCCGTTTTGAATTATGTCTAAACTTAGTCTATTAGCTATTGGGCCTTAAGGTCCAATATGAGTTTCATAGTTAGCCCTATTGTATGATAATAAAAGTATTTATACCTTATTGGGCTTTTCGGCCCAATAAGCCTTCACATGTATTTTATAACCCAATAAGCCCGAAAATAGTTTAATAAGCATTAGGATAAGATTATAAGCTCTTTGTTTGACAAAATAAGTTAGACCAATAAGTTGAAATAAGCCAAAGTATCATTGGGCCGATTGACACACACAAGCCCAATAACAATTTAAAAATAGAAATAGTCCAATAGCGAACCCAATAAGCTATTGATTAAGCCAATAAGCACTTTTGTACAATAATAAGCTAAAATATAAGAAATAAGCCAAGACTGAATAAGCTCAAGATAAGCCACGACTTATCTTGGCTTATTGGGCCGAGAGTCCATGTGGCCCAAAAGTCACGAAATAAGCTAGAAAATAAGCTCAAAAGCTCGAAACACAAATAAGAAATGAAAATAAGTTGTTAATAAGCACTTTTAAAATAATCCGAACTTAGGATAAGCCAAAAACAATTATCCTTTTAGTTTTCTTATTGGGCTGAGACTACAATAAGCCCAATAAGACTCGAATAAGCCACGTAGGGCTTATTTATAAGCCGAAAATAAAATAAGCCCTTTTGACATCAAATGTTATTTTACCACCACAACCACAATATTTAAATGACGCTTTTCTTGTTCTTTCCTTTTTCCTATTTCGAAACCAAACGCACCCTTTTGAGGGCTTTTCGTAAAATTTAAGTTTTATTTTTTGCAAACACATTGTACATCTAACATTAGAACATCATTATTCTACTAAAAGTACAAGGATTAAAGAATTTTGATGACTTACAAAAGAGAGTTTCAAAGAAGGATATTAAGCTTGAATGAACAACCCAAATGTTGCTTTTATATACCCAAATACCAAATAGAATCAACCCAGATAAGTTTAAGCCTTTATGTTCTTGATCAAATTTGGAAAATATAGGTGTTGGGGTGCTCGTCCAACAAAATAAAGAAGAGAGGAAGAGATATATTTTTGTATGTGTTGGTGTTATGTGTGTTTTTGAAATCAAATGGGACAATATAAGATGCATGCACTAGACAAAGTTCCTAGAAACATGCCTTGTGGTTCCCTTGTGGTCCAAACCGGTCAAGGAATCCTAGGAGGGTTCCTAGTTTGTTTTGTCTTGTGTAGAAATGACTATCGAGCTTAGTTCGTGATTAAAACGTGACCCAAAAGTTTTCTGGAAATTAAGCGTATGTTATAAATACGTTTAGATGTCTTAAGAATTTTAAAAGAAATCGATTTAAAGTTATCGTGTCTCTGTTTAGTATCAGACTTTATTTAAGTTTCGTGTAGTTTTTCGTTTTCCGTTAACTTTAAGTGTAACCCGTAAATTCGCATTTTATGCAAACGTTATTGAGAGATGTGAAATAACTTATTAAAATAAGTTTATTAAAATGACCCAGAGTATTTAGACATGTTTTAACTTATTGTCATGCCGGTATGCATTGATGACGTTTTTCGCTATGCGCGGGGAGACTTCCCGGGGGATTAAATATGATAATAGACATTTAGAATATAGAACTTTTGAATCAAAAGTGACTCATTGTTATAGAAATTTGATATTTGACAGCCGGTTAAATCGTAACCGTTTTACGTAACAGAAGTCAACAAAAGTCAACTTTGAGTTTTGCCATAGAAATCCAATGAAATCGTAGTATGTAGATATGCAGTCATGATATTTTATAATACTATGACCTAGGAAAATCACCGGTTATCACACAGTGTTTTTTTAGCAAGATGATTCTTATAAATTGACATGTGTTTGATTCGCATTGCCGAGGCAACATTAAGTTATGTTTGCAGCCATGTTGTGTATTTTATGAAACCTTGGATGGTGATAGGTTTTGTATGTGTAAAATAACCATGATGCTACATGTTGTTAGTGTTAATGATGTGGAGATGGATAGATGTGGGTATTAGCAGGTTTGCGGCTCAGTAATTAATGCACCCGTTCGGGGCGGGACGGGTCATGCGGGCTGGTATCATTAAATGCTTTTGACCCAGCGATCCCAATGTTTGTAAACTTGGGCAGCACCACGAGCGTGGTGTTTGCAGCTATGGCGGGCCGGATACCCTTTTATCTATTTTCGTACTTGCAAATCTGAGAAAAGCTGTTTGTTGAGGTTTATATGGAGTTATACTGACATTTTTTACATCGCGTTCTGTGTATGCTTATGATGTGTTTTGTTGATGCTTGCTTTGTTGATTTTTGCTTGCATTTGCTTACGCTTGCTTTGCTTATCCTATGGCAGCTTATTATGTTTGCAAATTACAAGCGATGATGATCATATTACATTTGTGCGTTTGTCATTGATCACGGTGAGTGAAAGTGGCTCGTATCTTGGCGTGGCAGCACCACCAGCATGGTGTTTGCAGCCTTGGCGTTTTAGATACTCTTTTATTCAGATCCACACTCGCAAATGTGAGCCATTATACATTGAGGTTAGTACAATAGAGAGTTTAAATAC
>BQNB010014781.1:0-74475 GCA_026074375.1 Tanacetum coccineum | reverse complement strand
AAAAATCTCATTAGGACACTTGTCAAATTAAGCTTGCTATATCACACAATGTGAATAACAAGATATATACTAAGAGTCATACGCATTATCCTTGTGATTTTGCCATAATATCTGAGTGATTTCATTCACAATGAAGATGGAAATCCTTCTTGAGTCAACATCAAACAAGCTCATGGTAGGTGACTTGTGCGATTCCTTTTGAATCAAACTTGTGACAACTGGAAAGAAACGATGGAGCGATTCTATAAGAATTAAACTTGTTCTAGGTTATGAATTGACGATTAATGACGAATTTTTGAAATGATCAACACTCTCGATGTGTCACAAAACCACTTTAGCATGTGACACGTCGATTGATTTTCAAATCGATTTTTCTATTCCAATCGGTGAGACAGTAACTCACTAGTTTACTCTTATCGTGTTGTCTACTTTGAGACGTTCCGGTAATGTGAACATGCTGAGTTTGATGAATCTAATTCATATGTGTTAGAAAGATTCTATACTTCAGCTGGAAATCCTGTCAAGGAGATTCTTCTTAAATTGAATCTACCTGATCACAGGTTGATCCTCACGGATTCGAAGGTTATTCCAACCAAACACAGACGAATGACAAAGCCATATTCGTCCCCCCGCTTTATTGCTAACTGTTTTAATGCATGATACTTAAAGATGGTAGTGAAGGTACCTGATTCCAGCTGGCTCACAAGATTCATAACCACATGCTCATACCCGACCAACAAAACATAAAGACATCATGAAAGCTCAAGTACATGTTTCAAGACTTCCACTACTCTGATACCGTACGTCTTTCTTGAAGTGACGAAGTATTAAAGTCAAAGAATTTCAAAGAAGTTTTCGTCACTCTGATACCGAACGTCTTTCTCGAAGTGACGAAGTGTTAAAGTTAAAGAATTTCAAGAAAGATGCAACATTAAAGCTTTCCAAGTCAACAAATCAAGAATGGTATGAGCATGTCGGTCCAGAAGTCACAAGATCACAAGATGACAAAGTAATAAGATGGCAAAATGAGATTATGCTTGGTTGATGATCTCACAGTGCTCAAGATCACATCTCCACTTACAAGTAAAGATAAAGGAACAAGCTCGAGCCTAAAGTCAAAGATTACTACAACATATTCACAAGAGAAAGTCAAGTTTACGAGCTGAAGACTAAGAGATATAGCATAGTATGCTAGGTTTAAATTTTGTAAAATGGAGTGACCTCCCTTAGGGGGAGATTGTTGGAAACAAGAAAAGTATCGGTCACTTCCAAGTTGTAATAGTCTTAGCCCGTAGTTTGTTATATGATTAGTCTAGTAAGCTAGTCTGGCCCAAGGCCCATGGAAGCCTTAGTAAAGCCCATGGCCGGCCTTGTTTGTAGCATATATACCCTCTCCATGCCTTGGAGAGGGTGGTTGGTTGTTTCATTTCTCATTTCACACACATAATATTATTATCATCTATTCCATATTACTTTCTCTCTTAAGAAACTTTCCAACCCACTTATCTCTCTAGTTCTTGCATAATATCAAAGATTACTAGTATTCTTCAAAAAGTAACCAGATATTCAAGTCTTCATGACAATCCTTATATGCTCGAACAAGTCATCTTCGTTGCAGAGGTAGAAAGGCCAGAAGATGAAATAAGTACACTTCCTCGTGACATATTACTTCAATCCTGAATAAGTAATAATGAATCAACCCTGTAGTCATTTGTTGCGAGGTAGAAAGGCCAGAAGATGAAATAAGTACACTTCCCCGTGACATATTACTTCAATCCCGAATAAGTAATAATGAAGAAATTTGCATTTTTAACCATAATAGTCTGGCTTTTTTATTAATAATTCACAGCTCAAGTTGTATAACTATTCAGCTAATTAAGAAATTCAACATCAGCCCAATAACAATACCTGGCCCATTTTTAAACTCGGTATATGCAGGCCCGTTTTTATAACCCTACTCCTTATAACACCAACACAACCCTAACCATACTATTATTTCCATCCGCTCCCATCTTCATATACAGTCATACACTCATTACCAAACCTTATCACTCCAAATCAAGACACATCTCAAAATAACTCCCCAGATACCATTCATACTACAAACGAGAAATCCATCCACTCATCATATACTCGTAGGCCATCCTTATGTCTCCCTTTGCTAACCCTTACACAATATCAACACAATAACCCATGCACAGCTAGGGTTATTTCTCAATACAACAATAGCCCTTGTTATCTATTTCGAACAAGAACCCTATGAATAATCAAGCCAGTCAACAAACAAACCTCATCAAATTTATTCAACCATGAAGGCTTCAAGACCATGAACTGGTCTCGGGTAGGTTTTATGTCTCGTGTTTTTCTTGATTTTGCATTTTGATCAACGAAACAAAAAGTAAGAGAATAACAAAATTTGTTATAACTCTTTCTTTGATTTTCGGATAATAAAGGACAAGGTTAACTTGTCACAGATCGATGATGAATGTTCTCTTGTATTTTGATCTTTGAAAGGTCAAGTCTTGTATGTAAACACAAACGGAGTAATTCTGAGATCTTGTGTTCTTTTTATTAGATTGGTTTCGAGGTAGATGTGGTGATGGTTGTGGTTTAATAGAGATTGGATTTGCTATTGTCTAGAGATGAAGAATGGGATTGGGCGTAGTTTGGTTTTGTGGTATTGGTTTTGTTGTGGTTGTTAAAAGTGAGATGAAGAGTAACTCGGTAGTTTTTTTTTTGAGTTGAGTCACTGAGTCGAATAGGTTGTAGAGATTCATTCTCGATGTCGAATCTGTTCATTGCTTTCTTTTCTGTTTTGTCCATGATAAAAAAACAACTTCAGAACCTATTTTCGAAAACTAAATCCGAAACTCAGAAGCAGTTAGAGTTCCGAGTTTGACCGTTGACCAAAGTCAATGTCGAGTTTTGACTTCCGAGTTTGTTACTTATTGAATTTATATGTTGACCAGATCCGAAAATGATGTTTGTCAAAAATTAGCAGCAATTAACTGATTTTGACCGACCAAAAATTGAACAAATCTTGCGATAAAATTGCAAGCAGTCAATTTCGATTGAATCAATCACAAGATAAGCATAACTAATACTGTTGTAATAATCTAAACAAAAATAAGCTACTGAATAAGCTGTAAAACAATCAGAATCTGAATCGAATAGGCTGAATAAGCTGATTTGAATAGAATAACCAAATCTGGACTGAATATGATCGAATAAGCTACTGAATTGAATCTGTACCAACTCTGACTAAATCTGGACTAAAATAAGCTCAAATAAGCTAGAATAAGCTAAACCGAATAAGCACAAAAACATCACGAATCAGTCCTGCAGCTCTGATACCACTTGTGAAGTTTCTTGATTCACGATCTCGGGTGGTCGAGGATGATGGAAATAATTGAAAACCATTTTAAAGAGAGAAAGTAGTTATTATTGAATGATTAGTGAAATTACAATTGTGAGGTTCACCTCTCTAAGGAAGATTAGAGGAGGTATTTATAGCCTAAACACAAGCCATCTTTGGGCTAATTACACTTCTAGTCCTTGTGTTTTGGACTATAAGGAAACTAATGTAATTTCCATATAGACACCACATTTTTAATCCTAACACTAATCATGCTTAATGGTTTGTTTATTCATACCTTAAGTGATTACTAATCTTAGAAATGGAATTTTACAATTAATAATTTGTAAACGTTTAATTTTATCGTAAACGTTTTTACATTTTGTTATTATCAAAACGTTAAGAGGTCAAAAAATATAAATAACGTTTTTAGACATTATTTGTATTAACAAAGATATTATTTCATTTTGCTATCTCTACATCTGTGTTTCGGATTTCATGGATGGATGCAAAGCCTAAACTAGAGAAGGATCCTCAAGGACGTGCAGCTAACCCTCATTCATATCAACCAGATATGGATAAGCTTTTTCATGAACACATCAAGTCATTTTGTAATTAGTTTTCTTTAAATTGTTAAAAATTTCAAAAAATAACTAGTATTTTAGATATTACCACAAAAAACCTAAACCTTCTGCATAAAACACAATCTCAAGGTTTTATGCATTAAAAAAGTCCTTGGGCGAATGTTACCCATTTGACCCACCCCCCTTTTAGCTAGGTTTTCAATTTAAACATTTGATCTTTTCTTGTTAAAATACAACCAAGCCATTAAATTGTAAGTAAATAGGTCGAAAGTGTCACTTCTAGATTTTGTAATGTCTTTCTATTAACCTAGTGTGTTACCATATGTTTTAGCGGTGTGCACATGAATACAAAGCTTTGTTAGCTTATGTGATAACCACGGATGCAACTGTAAAAGGGTATAAGATGGCAAGACGGTTTTTAATTCATGGTCAACAGCCAAACGGCTTCTGAAAGATGATGTCCGATACAACAAAATGCCTAGAAAAGATAGGGAATCAGTGTGGCAGTGGCATGTTGATGATCTGCAACGAAAGAGAAAACCAACGGTTGACCAAGACTTGGAAATAGTTGATTCAATGAAACACCTTTCAGGGTCTAGGAGAACCTATGATCGCCGATAGCCATGTTTGGACTATTATCCTTCTAATATATTATTGGCTTCCATCTATATTATCATGATGTCTATGATCTCTTCTATTCTTTTTCCTCATTTCATCGTGTACCATGTTATAGCTAGAGTCATCGTATCATTTGTTGAGGTATGGGCATGTAGCTGTTATTTATGTTTAAATGGCTAACTAAAAATTTTGATAAGTAGACAGCTCGATTATAGAATTCGATATAGCATTCAGTTACGGTGTAGAATCTTAAGCATAGTTGTCACACCCCGTAAATTTTAGGTCAATATTTTAAACTTTTCTGATCATTATCTTTCACTTTTATACATTACGTTGGAATCTGGCAGTTTACCGGGAAGTTAACCCGCGTAAGTTTGAAAAACATCATCGGACGTGTTCCGACTTTGAATTTTGATTAGTTTAGACATTATATGAGTTATTTTATCACTTCTAAGTGTTTCGTGGTTTGCGACCACTTCCGATACTTATTTTTACGTTTTAATGTTAAATTTACGTTTTTTGCGTTTTTGACCTAACAAAACCCTAGAAACCTGAAATCGTTTCGTGTAAACTTTAGTTATCGTTTATCTCATATTCGTAAGTCCAAAATTTCATTCATATCCCCCCTTATTTAATTTCGGATGCCTAAACCAAACCAAATAAACCATAAGCTTTGAAATTAATTAAATGGCATCTTATTTTGAAAATTCCACCCATGTGTGCATGTAAGATGAGAAAGTGACATATGAGCAAGTCCCCTTTATGCACAAGGAATCCCATTTGACTTATGCATGTGATGCTTGATAACATGTACACCATTTGACCAAAACCATGAGCCAAGACTTGACAACTTGAACCTTGATCCCAAAATTAAACCCCTTGGTCCTTGTGGTTGTGTTTTGGCCGAGCAAGGGTGCACACATACTCTTCTGTGTGTTGGTCACTTGTTACAACAAACTATGAAACCCTAGACTACCCTTTGTCCTATAAATGCCTTACTATAACTCACATTAGGTCACTTATCCTTTCCATAGCCTCACCAAAAAAAATTCATCTCTCTTTTCCCTCTCTCTAGCTCACGGCAACAAACACCCCTATTAGGGTTTTTATATCTTTGATTTCTAGCAAGATACAAGTATACCAAGTTCATTTCTAAGGTTTCTTAAGGTGGTTTGAAGTATTGGTTCTATGATTTAAAGGTTTTTCTCAAGATCTAAAAGTTAGGGTTTTTAATTTTATTAGTGGGTTTTCAAGATCTAGTGATTTTGGGTATAGATCTTGTGTTGTTGCTTCTTGATCTTCATTCTTTTAAGCATTTCTTGATCTTTATTTTGATACTTTCTTTCCATTCTAATGAATCTTGTTTATGCTTAAGAATCCATGTGTTTTTGGCACTTTTTATAAAAAGAAATGAATTTATATTTTGTCAACTTTTATAAAAATGGAAGTTCTATGATTATGACTTTGCGATCTTGGTGAGATGAGTTGAAAAGTGAGTTGCAACAATAGAAATGAAGGGAATAGGTTTGTTTTAGGTGTGGTTTGGTTGTGGATTAGTTATGAATGGAGAATAGGCTAGACTAGACACTATTGTGAAGTTTGGCGTGATTTTTGGAAGCGTTTGTGAAATACATAGTTGCTGATCTGAAATTGTTTTGAGCTTTTGGGCGACTTAGGAATGTTTTCAATTGGCGTAAAACTAGTTTTTGGATAGTTTGTTTCGAATAGATAGTTTTTCATATATCGTACACAAAAATCAGACTTAAAACGGCCAAGTTATAGGCCAAATGAAACTTGAAATATTTTTCGGCAAAACCATTTTGACGTAGTGCTGTTTGCAAAATAAAATAAGGTTTTCAGACACTTTTAGACATTTTTGGACTTTCTAAACGTTGGCTAAACATATAAAAACATTATGTTATTGATTAGAAACATTTGAAATGTCATAAAAATATGTAAATGATGTCGGGATTGATAAATGAGGTAGGATTCCAAAAATAGTAACTTATGTTATGCTTTAGTGAAACGGACATAGAAGTTAAGTGATTAAGACTAGTTAGTGCGTTTTGAAAAATATGGAAACTTAACAAATATAGGGGACGGTATTAACGTCTTGAAACTAAAATCTTTCCTAAAAAGGAAACTTTCTATAAATGGTAACTTTCGGAAGAATGTCGGGATTCAATGAAGAACGTTATAATTTCACTAAGTTGTTTTGGATAAATAAAACCAAAACACAAACACACATGGATGTCTTTCTATATTAAGTTTTTCGTGCTATATTTAGTATTCTTTCTGTTTTCCTAAGATGCGTTATTTATCTAGGTCGCGGCTAGATTTCTATATCATCTTTCATTTACGTGATTTACCGTTCACTCATCTTGCTAAGGTGAGTTCATAGCCCTATGTTTTTACTACTTGCTTTACTTTTTGGGGTGAGAAACATTGCTTGCTTTTAAACATTGGACACAAATGCTTTACGTTTTTCCCAATCTTGTTTACGTGTTGCTTAAGTAAATGTTGAAACTTGTATGCCCAAGTTATCATGAACTGTTAGTTACTTATGATCATTTAGATTGGTAAGTGAGCGCGAGTGTTGTAAATATATCTATTGGGACTAATCATCCCCGTCTGTGTAAGTAGCTCTTACATGATCAACGGACGTATACCATGTCGAGTGATACGGTGAAGCGCCATGTTGGCACCCGTCAAGGCAAAATTTGATATTGTATCTGTTATAATAGTCACATGCGTTTTGTAAAATTTGTGGTCCACTCTTATATCAAATCAAAACCTATGAATTCACCAATTTTATTTTGACATTTTAGCTTGTTTTTCTCAGGTGCTTAGCTATGGATGTCTTTGCTTGCTTTATGGTGTTGTCATGCTTTGGGCCGATTTTCAAGACTTATTAATATCTATGTTAGCATCGTTGTCAAACTTTAAAACCTTGTATTCGCTTTCGCATATTATCTATGAACCTATGTAAAACTTTAACTATTTTATTTAATGTAACGATGTTGGATTTCTAAACGTACCCTTAGAAGTCGTTCTTTGTATCTTGTGTGATGTATATTATGACGTTACGCCCCTGGACACGTGTTTTCGTCCAGGCCCCGTTTGGGGGTGTGACAGATTGGTATCCAGAGCCAAGGTTATAGAGAACCAGGTAGTATATTTAGGTCTGGTCTATAACCAGTATGTGATCCTACGTGTTTACTTGCTTACGTATATAATTACTATCGATAAGTATACGGGTATTAATTATAATACTTTTCCATAATTATATTACGTATAATTTTGCCATGACTATACCTTACATCTATATTTTTCCTGCATTGCACGCATTGGCATGGTTTCATATAAAGGGGATTTATATAAACTTTTGCTTGTGCAGGTTATGGCAGCTCCGGTTATTTCTATTTCTTCGGACGTATCAGTCGAGAGTGTGGGATCCTCTTTTCCGCGAGTTATCCTTATCGGTTCTATTTCTGTTGAGGTCCCGGTTGCACCGGAGGTGGGGGCGGCTGCAGTTGCCTCACCTGCCGGGGTGCTCGAGCTTGATACTCATTCATCGTCAGAGGCTGATCCATCAGAGAGTTCACCACCTCCCGTATCTGTAGCACCTATGGTTTCACCTTTTCTGTGTTCAGACGATTCAGAGTCAGATACTGAGATGCCCGAGAGGCATGTATCACCTACCTATATCACCTACACCCTCAGATGCCCTATGCTTAATAGTATAGAGGAGCAGAGTTGCATTTACACGATCTTCATATTACCTACTACTTTTACTCCAAAGATCCTACTGCTCCTCATTTTACCCGCTCTCAATATGTATTGTTGCACCTCATTATGAGTTTCCACTTGCACACATGTTGGTATCCCCTCCGGGATTCGTCGACGACGAGCTATTCTTATCCGACCCGGGGAGGACATTCCTATTGGTCGACTTTACCGTACTCATCCTGGTGGGCCATGTAGGGCATTGACCGCGAGGAAGTCGGTTAGATCTTTACCTTCTCATCGTTTAGCATTGAGGTACACATCACATCACTTGGATCGTTTTACTTTCGGATCATAATCGAGTCATTCATCTTCAAATCATTCATCATCTTGGCATTCTATTTTGGGTCATTCCTTATCTGGACATGCATCACCAAACACCACTATTGCTGATTCATCTACACCACTGAGATTTGTTTATCCACCACTTGCTAGGACTCCATGGTGTAGCGAGGCCTATTTTCATTGGAGGTCTGCCCTATTATCTACCATGTATCCACAAATGACATCTGAGTCGTCAACTGGGGATTCTTCTTCCGAGTCATCTGCTGGACCATCTTGCAAGAGATGTAGGTCTTCTGCTACTACCGTGACTTCATCTATCCATGCTACGAGAGCTTTAGTTCCTTCTCGTGCTGATCTCCTTCCACCTGGAAAGAGGTTTAGGGATTCCATTTCACCAAAGGGTAGTGTTGAGGAGGACATTGATACTGATGTGTTGGCGGATATTAAGGCTGATGCTAAGGTTGATTAGGTTGCAGTAGATAGGGATGTTGAGGCTGGGGTTGATGCAAGTATTGGTATAGAGGTCAATGTTGAGGTTGATGTAGAGGACAAGGTTAAGGACAAGGTCGAGTCCAGTGATAGAGGTACTATAGAGGTTGGAGTGGATGTGGTTGCCGGGATTGATATCCCTGATGGTATGCTTATACCCGATGCTGTGGAGCATTTAGAGCATGTTGAGGAGGGTTTGCAGGATATTTATGAGCATGTTATAGAGATACCTCTTCAAAGGATAGAGGACATTGAGATGGGACAGAGAGAGTTGGAGGCGAGGAGTTTGATTGATGGTAGAGAGAGCTAGCCTACTTGAGCAGGTTACGTCCATAGAGAGGAGCAACACGAGACTTCAAAGCACCATGATGATGGAGAGAGCGAGAGCTGATAGGTTTTGGCGATGCGTTAGATTTATGGAGAGTGAGCTTAGGCAAATTTGTAGGTTCCGCTACTATGATAGGATGCGATTTAGGAGATTGGAGACATTCACTGCGAGGCGTTTAGGTTTTCGTCCATGATGTTGTGTATGGACTTTATACTAGTGGTAGAACTAGTTGGTAGTAGTAGTATTAGCGTAAATCAAATTCCCTATTATGGGTTGAATGTAACTGACTGATGCTTTTGTATTTGATATGAAAAGCTTGTTTAGATTTTCTCGTATGTTAGTCTTTATTGTTATTTACTTGTTCTGGCAAAACATGTTCTATTGTATTTTCCTATATACACCTTATTTACCATTTATAGTGGATATATCTCATATCGAATCTCACCTTGTGCTATGTCTTATGCTGTAGAACATGACTATCACTCGTTCTGGTATGACCCCGGATGTAATCGAAGAACTCATTAACCGATGAGTGGAAGAAGTGTTGGCTGCTTATGAGTTGACCCGTGCTGCCAAGGCTCTCGAGGCTGAAAGTCAAAGCCAAAACGGCAGTGACGGCGATAATGGAAATGGTGGAAATGGTGAAAATGGAAATGGTGGAAATGGAAATGGTGGAAATGGAAATCCATATGAGAATAATAGGGGTGCTAGGCTTGTTGATCGAGAGTGTACATACCAAGACTTCATGAAGTGTCAACCACTCAACTTCAAGGAAACGAAAGGAGTTTTCGGGTTGATAAGGTGGTTTGAGAAGATGGAAACAGTGTTCCATATCAGCAATTGTCCAGAGAAGTATCAAGTTAAGTATGCTACTTGCACCTTGTTAAACAGTGCTTTAACTTGGTGGAACTCACATAAGAGGACCGTTGGAACTGAGGCTGCATTTGCCATGTCATGGAGAGAGCTCATGAAGTTAATGGCTAAAGTGTATTGCCCAAGAAATGAAATTCAAAAGATGGAGTCTGAGCTGTGGAATTTGACCGTAAAGAACAATGATTTGGCTGCTTATACTCAGAGATTTCAAGAGTTGACTATGATGTGCACCAAGATGGTCCTCGAGGAGGAGGGTCGGGTTAAGAAATTCATTAGAGGTTTCCCCGATAACATCCAAGGGAATGTAATTGCTGCTGAACCTACAAGACTCCAAGATGTTGTTCGTATTGCCAACAATTTAATGGATCAAAAATTGAAGGGGTATGCAGTGAAAAATGTTGAGAACAAAAGAAGGTTGGAGGTCAACCAGAGAGACAACTGTGGGCAGCAACCGCCGTTCAAAAGATAGAATGTTGGAGGTCAGAATGTGGCGAGAGCCTATACGGCTGGTAACAATGAGAAAAAGGGATATGCTGGGCCTTTGCCTTACTGCAACAAGTGTAAGTTACATCACGAAGGACCATGCACTGTGAAGTGTGGGAAGTACAACAAGGTAGGGCTTATGGCCAGGGATTGTAAGAATGCAGTTGTTGTCCCAACTACTCATAGAGCTCTGGTAGTGAATCAGAGGGTTCCTACTTATTTTGAGTGTGGGAGGCAGGGACACTATATGAATGAGTGTCCCAATTTGAAGAATCAGAACCGTGGAAACAAATCTGGGAAAAAGACCGAGGAAGCTAGAGGGAAGGCATATGTGTTGGGAGGAGGAGAAGTTAACCCCGATTCGAACATTGTCACGGGTACGTTTTATAACAACCCAAGAATTTTCATCAACCTATTTTACTATGATCACAATTGTACGGGGAAATTTTTCACATTACTTGCATTGTCAATATCTCATTAAGCAAGGTAACTTGCATAACTAAAGTAGACAAGCTCACGCAACCTATCTATGGCCATTCTGTCTTCATATATGTCAAGCAAACATCACAATATGTCAAGTCAATATTATCATATCCTTATTACAAAGTACATTATTCCTATAATGTACCATTCGCAATATTATATCAAAACGGGCTTTAAACCGTTATCGTATACCTCTAAACGCTAATTCCATGAAGGGTTAATATCTAAAGTGAATGTACAAGCTACTAAAGCATATATACAAGTAATATAACATTTCAACTGAAATATAAACTCCCTACAAGTCAAGTATAAGCTTTCAAAGCACAATATACAAGTCATTAATGCATGATATCCAAAATAGCCATTTTACCTCCGTTTTTATTCTAAATCACTTATGTACAAGCTACTACACTTAATATAAAATGTTTAAACCCTAATTATTCTATTCATAAACGTTCATACACATTTTTACTCTTAAAACCCTAATTCAAAACTCAGAAACCCTAACCCGAGCTAAATAATACACTATGACCTATTTCTTTGTTTTTATCCATTATAAACCCAAACCAATACTCAAATAAGTTGTAATAACTTATTTTACAACCATAACAAATCATATACCATCACTATTTCATAATCTCATTTCATTTATACAAGAATCAAATCTGAGAAACCCTAAATGAACCCTAAATGATCATTCGACCTGTTTTCTCGTTTCTAACCACTTCATTCTCAAGTAAGCAACCAAGAGTCATTGAAAACTCATAAAATGAGTTTACAAACCATTATCCATCATTATCCGTCATTACTTTGACAATGTACAAGAATTAAAAAGCTAGAAACCCTAAAAGCCTTATACGAGCCCTAATTCCAACCCACGACTATTTCTTTCCATTTTAACCCATTATAACCTAAACCATCACTCAATTATCATTAATAAACCTCAATATATACCTAGGATCAATAATTTATCAATCATTGGTCCAATGTACACGAATTATAAGCAAAGAAAGTCAAGAAAACCCTAAACCATACCAAATGGAACCCGCGACCTCATTTCTTCATTTTTAACCCGTTTTAACCCAAACCACTTGCTAACTTTTGTTAATACTTCTTATTACAAACCATGAGAACATGTTTTAAACATTACTTAATCAATGCATTCGAAATAATGGCCAAAAACTTGAATACGAGCCCTAGAACTCCAAATCAAACCCGCGGGTGGTTTTTACTTGTTTCAACCCATTTAAAACCCAACCCATGTGCAAGAACCTCCATGACCAGCCCCTAGACCCTCCTAATCAGCTTACCCACCTGCTACAACATTTCTTTGGTCCAAATTGAAGCCACATCTCCCCTTTTGTGCCTATGGCACATGGTCTTACAACCATGTTCTAGCTAAATTCTAGCCTATCCAACACATCACATAGCTCCTCCTAATCACCCTCTAGGTTACCCATGTGTCCTAGATCAGCTTGCTAAGAAATCTTGGCCTCTAAGGGTCCTTTACCTATAAATAGAACCCATAACCCTTCATTCATTCTCATCCCCCACTTCTTCTTTCTATAACCCAATTGAGCAAACATTCTCTGCTCCATATGATCCTAGGATCATCTAAGAAGATCAAGCAAGCAAAGCTTTGAAGATTTGAAGCCCCGGGAACAAGATACAAGGCGTACGAGTGGAAATACTACCCGAAACGACCCATTTCCACCATTTTTGCTCCTTGAAGCTCAAACCCAGGTTCTAGATATTCTACTTCTGCTCCTACACTCTTATAATGTTCATATGATCCTAAATATACTCTTGTTAAAGTTTCATAACTCAATTCATGCTCATTTTCCATTTTGATCCAAAACCGTACACCCGAAACCCTAATTTCGCGTTTTTCTTAAAACTAAATGTTATAATGATTAAATATTGTTATAATCTATCCTAGCATGCTTAACTAATGTTAAAATAACCACTTTATTGATTAATGAAGGAATTTGAACTTAAAACCCGCGCGTTTACGTTTTGAAACCCTAATTTGACCCGTTTTGCTTCCTAGCCTTCCTACTTAACGAATCGTAATTTTAAAACTTGCGTTGTGTTAAAACTTCATATTTTATTTATTATAACTTATAGATGTCTATTGAAAATAAACTAAGCTCATGGCAATTGTGGACCCATGTTTTGTAATTATATCCATGCAAGGGTATATATCGTACTTTCTAAAACTTTATAACTAAAAGATTCTAAAATGTTCATTTTACCAAGTTATAAACTAACAGGGGTCCTATTATGTCTTTTTCAAACTCTAAGGTTTACTTGGCATATCTTTCAAGTTGAGGACTAAAGTCGTAATAGTGCAAACTCTAAAGGACTATTTTGCAACTTTCAACCCAGAGGTCTAAAACATGTCGCTCCATTTTGCAAAAAGTATAAAATCATGCTCAAAACATTATCCAACATAACTTAATTAACGCTTCTCATGCTTAACATTTCCAGATATAAATCAAAACGCTTAAAACACGATCAACCGGAAGCAAATTGTACCACAATACTAGGGAGCTTTATATTAAGAGTTTCATCTTGGTATTAAGTTCTGATTTGAGCTTGCTGGGTTTACGATTGTAAAGTGCCCCGACTCCTCAAACATTTACTAAATGGACTTCTGAATTATATGGCCCGAACGGTGATAACAATAATTCCAAACTCTTCAATTCAACTCATAACTCTAAACAAAAAAAACAAAGTTTCTAGAGTACAATCTCCTAAGACTTGACATATTCACTCACAGGTGCGCGACGTACTGTTTACTATCATTTACTATATCAACATTCCCTGGTAAGATTGTGATGAAAAGGTCGACAACTTCATTTTGAATATTTATTACACCACCTATCAGTGAGTTTAAGCCTGCTTTAAAAATCTTTTGAAAGCTTTATAAACCCGCGAGGGATACATGCTTTTACAAACTCTTTTAATACTCATTTATCTTATAATAAAGAAGACTAATGAGTTCATAATCTCACAAAACTTTATAAACCCCGTGACACCAACTATAAAATCATAAATGCAAGGTGTTGTTATATGCTGAAACTAATATGCAATCCAGATATATTATTTCCTAAGGTACATGGAAATATCTATTTGGGTAGTAACTCCTAATAAATACTCTTTTGAGTATATCTCCCAATAGCTCTTTGGGAAGCATCTCCCAATATATCTTTGGTATATCTCCCAATACTCTTAATAATCTCTTTATAGTGATTCAGAGTTAGGTGATAAACTGTTCACTAAGACTAAGAATGTTCTCATGAATTTATTAGTCATGCAACTACCATATATCAATTATGATAACTTGTATTCAACTAATAACGATTTTAACCTATGAATTTCACTCAACCTTTATTTGTACATTTTTTACATGTTATATCTCTAGGTAATTAGAGCAAGTTGTCGGCACAGATTGGCATGGACCTCAGAAGATGGCTGAACTGTTATCATTCAACATGATGATTAGATTTTAGGACCTGCATGTTTGTAAAAACACTGAATTACATGAAGATAACTAAAAAAAATATTTCAACAACGCACTCTTTTAAAGTTGTTTTCTATGATTATGATTGTTGTACTTCCCATAAAGATAATTACCCCAAATTAGCTTCGCTTCTAAAATGTAAAAAATAGGGGTGTTACACGTTTCTTCTCAACAGATCACATGCTTTCCATTTTATTTGATTCAGACGTTGACCTGAAGTTTCGATCAACTACTTGTATAAGTACCTTGCTTAAAAATAACCCCGATATACTTAGGACTTAGTTATGCTGTCCAAATTAGCTACAGAAGAATTCTCGGAAACTAATACCATTTTAAAAAAACTTAGTATGCTGTACTATTAGGATTGTAGGTCACCATTCAATCTTGACCTAATGCCAAGAACTTGGTAGTTTTGACATCATCATCACATGGATTTGTTCGCAACCATCATGCGGGATCGTGTGTGATGAAATTATATGTCCGGATTACCTTTATGGAGATGAAGTTTTGATAGTCCAAGGTGATAGTAGTGACAAAGGAAAGAAGTCAAAGTTGAGCATTATATCATGCGCTAAAACTCAAAAATATATTAAGAGAGGTTGCCCAATTTTTCTAGCACAAGTTACGAAGAAGGAAACCGAAGACAAGTCATTGAGGATGTGCCTATCGTACGGGACTTCCGGAGATCTTTCCAGAGGACTTGCCTGGATTGCCACCAATGCGACAAGTCGAATTCCAAATCGACTTGGTCCCAGGTGTTGCACCTGTGGCACGCGCCCCGTATAGATTAGCACCGACGGAACTGCAAGAACTGTCTACTCAACTACAAGAAATTTTTGACAAAGGGTTTATAAGACCAAGTTCCTCACCCTGGGGAGCCCCGGTCTTGTTTGTCAAAAAGAAAGATGGATCTTTTCGGATGTGTATCGATTACTGTGAACTAAACAAACTTACTGTAAAGAACTGATACCCACTTCTGAGAATCGATGACTTGTTTGATTAGTTGCAAGGGTCAACAGTCTACTCTAAGATCGACCTGAGATCTGGTTATCACCAACTCAGAGTTTAAGAGGAAGACATTCCAAAGATAATATTTAGAACACACTACGGTCACTATGAGTTTCAAGTGATGTCGTTTGGACTGACCAACTCACCGACGGTATTCATAGATCTGATGAATCGGGTGTGCAAGCCATATCTGGATAAATTTGTAATCGTTTTTATTGATGACATATTGATCTACTCTAAGAGCGAGGAAGAGTACATTGAACATCTTAAGTTAATTTTGGAGTTGCTTAAGAAGGAAGAATTGTACGCCAAGTTTTCAAAGTGTGAATTTTGGTTATCGAAGGTACAATTTCTTGGTCACGTGATTGATAGTGAAGGCATTCACGTAGACCCAGTAAGATTGAGTCAATCAAGGATTGGGTATCACCCAAGATTCCGACAGAGATTCGTTAATTTCTAGGTCTTGCTGGCTATTACCGACGATTTATTAAAGGTTTCTTAAAAAATGCCAAGCCTATGATGAAGCTGACTCAAAAGAACGTGAAGTTTGATTGGAGTGAAAAGGCAGAAGCTGCATTTCAGCTGTTGAATCAGAAATTATGTAGTGCACTGATTTTTGCTTTACCCGAAGGTAGTGAAAACTTTGTGGTTTATTGTGATGCTTCTCGTAAAGGGTTAGGCGTAGTTTTGATGCAAAGGGAAAAGGTCATAGCCTACGCGTCATGCCAACTCAAGATTTATGAGAAGAATTACACTACACATGACTTAGAACTTGGAGCTGTAATGTTTGCTCTCAAAATGTGTAGACATTATTTGCACGGCACGAAATGCGTTGTGTTCACTGATCATAAGAGCTTGCAAAATATTCTTGATCAGAAAGAGTTGAACATGAGACAACATCAATGGTTGGAATTTTTAAGTGACGACGGCTGTTAAATTTGTTATCATCCGGGAAAGGCGAACGTGGTGGCAGATGACTTGAGTTGTAAGGAATAGAACAAGCCACTACGAGTTTGAGCCTTGGTTTTAACGACTGGTCTGAACCTTCCCGTACAAATTTTAAATGCTCAGGTTGAGGCAAGAAAGGAAGAGAATTATGGAACCGAAGATTTGGGTGGTATGATTAAGGATCTGGAGCCCCGTGCTGATGGAACGTTATGTTTGAGGAATAGAAGTTGGATACCCTATTTTGGTGACTTGAGAACTCTAATTATGCACAAGTCACATAAGTAAAAGTATTTGATCCATCCTGGATCAGATAAGATGTACCAAGACTTGAAGAAACTGTATTGGTGGCCAAATATGAAAGCTGAGATTGCCACCTACGTCAGTAAGTGTCTGACTTGTGCAAGAGTCAAGGCCGAATGCCAAAAACCATCCGGTTTGTTGGTTCAACCTGTGATCCCGGTATGGAAGTGGGAGAACATTACAATGGATTTCGTTACTAAGTTGCCAAAGACGTCGTCGGGTCAAGATGCAATTTGGGTAATTGTTGACCGACTCACCAAGTCTGCTCATTTCTTACCAATGAAGGAAACTGACTCAATGGAAAAGTTGACGAGACAATACTTGAAGGAAGTAGTCTCAAGACATGGAGTGCCAGTTTCGATTATTTCTGATCGAGATAGTAAATTTACATCTCATTTCTGGCAATCGCTAAACAAAGCTCTAGGTACTTAATTGGATATGAGTATGGCTTATCATCCTCAGATGGATGGTCAGAGTGAGAGAACCATCCAAACCTTGGAGGGCATGCTACGTGCTTGTGTGATTGACTTTGGGAAAGGTTAGGATTGATACCTACCATTAGTAGAATTCTTGTACAATAATAGTTATCAAACGAGTGTCAAAGATGCACCGTTCGAAGCAATGTATGGTCGTAAGTGTCGATCGCCTGTCTGTTGGGCTGAGGTTGGAGATGCTCAGCTTACTGGCCCTGAGATTATTCATGAAACCATGGAAAAGATCATCCAAATCAAGAAGCGTATTCAAGCGGCACGTGATAGACAAAAGAGCTACGCCGATAGGAGACGTAAGCCATTGGAGTTTGAGGTTGGAGATAAGGTTATGTTGAAGGTATCGCCATGGAAAGGGGTGATACATTTTGGTAAACGGGGGAAGCTAAATCCTCGTTATATTAGACCTTTCAAAATCCTTGCTAAAGTGGGAACAGTTGCGTATCGACTTGAACTCCCAGAGCAATTAAGTCGGGTTCATAGTACTTTTCACGTTTCCAATCTGAAGAAGTGTTTCTCCGACGAACCCCTAGCCATTCTGTGACGAAATTCAGATTGATGACAAGCTTAATTTCATTGAAGAACGGGTCGAAATTATGGATCGAGAAGTTAAACGACTAAAGCAAAGCCGCATCCCAATTGTGAAAGTCCGTTGGAACTCAAGGCGAGGTCCTGAGTTTACTTGGGAGCGCGAGGACCAAATGAAGAAAAAGTATCCTCATCTTTTTGCTAACCCTGCACCTGCGTCTAAAGATACGTCTTAAGCTTTGAGGACAAAGCTCTTTTAACGGGGGAAGGATGTCACACCCTGTAAATTTCAGGTCAATATTTTGAACTTTTTCGATCATTATTTTTGACTTTTATACGTTACGTTTGAATCTGGCAGTTTACCGGGAAGTTAACCCGCGTAAATCTGAAAAATGTCATCGGACGCGTTCCCACTTCGGATTTTGATTAGTTTAGACAATATATGAGTTATTTTATCATTTCTAAGTGTTTTGTAGTTTAAATCACTTCCAATATTTATTTTAACGTTTTAACGTTTAATTTGCGTTTTTCGCGTTTTTGACCTAACAGAACCCCGGAAACCCAAAATCTTTTCGTATAAACTTTAGTTATCGTTCATCTCGTATTCATAAGTCAAAAATTTCATTCATATCCCCCTTTATCAATTCTGGACGCCTAAACCAAACAAAATCAACCATAAGTCTTGAAATTAAATAAATGGCATCTTTTCTTATTTTATTATGCATGTGTGCATGTAAGAGGTGGATAGTGACTTCTCATGGAGTCATTAGCATGTACAAGAAGCCATTCAAGACTAGTGCATGTGATCTCATCCACTTTAACTCACCAAAATTCAAACATAATACTAGATAATGAACCATGGTCCCAAAAATTGAACCCCTTGGTCCTTATGGTTGTTTTCGGCCGAGCAAGAGCACACACACACTCTTGTGTGTGTTGATAACTTGATACTACAAACCATGAAACCCTAGACCATCATTTGTCCTATAAATACCTCACTATAATATACAATAGGTCATTTATCATTTTCATAGTCTCACCAAAAATATTTCATCTCTCTTTTCTCTCTCTAGCTCACGGCAAACAAAAACCCATTTAGGGTTTCTATATCTTTGATTTCTAGCAAGATACAAGTATACCAAGTTCATTTCTAAGATAACCTAAGGTGGTTTCAAGTATTAGTTGGTTGATTTTCAAGGTTTTCTCAAGATCTAAAAGTTAGGGTTTCTAATTTTATTAGTAGGTTTTCAAGATCTAGTGTTTTTGGGTATAGATCTTGTGTTATTGCTTCTTGTTCTTCATTCTTGTAAGCCCTTCTAGTTTTCCACAATTAGCATCAAGAGCTAGGTTACCAAAGTTTTAAAATAAATTGTATTTTAAATCTTTAAACGATTATGGATTCAGAAAACTACAAAGAAGGTCAATCTATGCAACGACCACCTCTCTTCGAGGCAAATTGTTTTATATATTGGAAAAACCGTTTTGAAACTTACGTGAAGTCTAAGGATATTGATCTTTGGTATATCATAGCTAATGGTAACTACAAACCTACCATCAAAGACAAAGATGGCAAGGATGTTGTTACACCATATGAAAAACTTGATGAAAATCAAAAGAAAATGCTTTCCAAAAATGATGAAGCTAAAATGGTTCTATACAATGCTTTACCTAAAAAGGAATATGAAAGAAAGAATTTTCATGTGTGAGCACGGCGCAAATATATTTGGGATGCTTTTATAACTACTCATCAAGGTAACAAACAAGTTAAATATAATAAAATAGATTTTTTTGTTCAAAAATATGAGGAGTTTACAATTACCGACGATGAAACCACTGATTGTGCCCTTTCTAGATTTAATACCATTATTACTTCTCTTAAAGCACTTGATGAATCTTTTTCAAGTCGTACCTTGTTAGGGAAAATTCTTGAGGGCTTTCCCATGAAAACTGGACTTCGAAGGCTAACGGCTGATAGAGAACTCAAAGACCTTGTCAAAGCTATCTCTAGACAAACTTGTTGGCAACCTCAAAGTCTATGAGGTAATTCTTGAGAAGGACTTGGAGATTGCAAAGAACATGGAAAGAATAAAAATACCCCCCCAAAAAAGGGGGGGTTTTCTCTCGCACTTAAAGCAAGACAAGTCTTGAGTGATGATGATACATCTTCCTCGGATAGCAATGATGAGGAATATGCAATGGCCGTAAGGGATTTCAAGAAATTCTTTAGAAGAAGAGGCAAGTTTGTCCGACAACCCTATGACGACAAAAGGAACTTCCAAAAAATCAAGGAAGATAAAAAGGAAGATCGAAGATGCTTCAAGTGTGGTGATCCAAATCACTTCATTAGTGATTGCCCCAAAAACTCTTCCGGTGATCAAAAGGCATTCGTTGTCGGAAGTTGGAGCGATAGTGGAGATGACTCAAAGAAAAGAGTGATTTGTCTATGGCTCACTCAAACGAGGTTTTACTATCGATAATCTTTAATATAGTAGTTTCTTCTTTGATACGAATCTAGGCAAAATGAGTTGACAACTAGGCCAAATTAGTCTGAGAATAGTTATAACAAAACAAAAATCTAAAGGCTAAGAATGAATCACTCAAAAAAGACCATTAAACGAAACTTAAAACCAAGATAGACATATTAAGAAAAGGTAAGAAACTTGTAGCAATTGTGATTGCTTTGTAAATGAACTTAGATTAGAAGTTAACTCTCTAAAACTAAAACTAGCTAGTTTCGAGAATAGTAGTTCGTCTTTACAAAAAATGGTCGAAATGCAAAAACCGTCAAAAGACAAGTGTGGATTAGGATACACATAGACTATATCTTCCTCTAGAAACACTAAAATCAAAAATCTAGAAGGTCATCTTAAAAAGCTCTCTCTAGAACCAGCTGGCTGGTGCCATTCATCAACAGCACCAGCTTGTTCAATCAAACAGAACCGAGTATCTAATGACAGTGCAAAAAAAGAAAAAGACTTGGAAACCAAAGTAGTTAAACAAAATGACTCCATACTATATTACCAAAATGTCTATTGTTAGGGCTCCAAAAGTAACAAACTACCACCAATTTAAACTCGGTTCAAGGACATGGAAAAAAAGTAAAATCCAAACGCCCCCTAAAATGACCCATAGGAGACCTAGTAGCTTATACCCCAAAAGCGATTATCGCCAAGTTGTTTGGAACTATGGAACACAACATGAACAACAATTTCAACCTCCTATGTATAATCAATGGAGTCCTTTTCCACCGTTTCCATACATGGGACAACCAAACGGTATGCATAACACTAATGGACCCATGAGATATTGGGACCAAATGCTTGAGTTGTTTTATGTATCTAGGTACGTCAAAAGGTGAAACTTGACCGGTATGAATGGATCCAAGATAGCGGTTATACTAGCATATGACGGCGTAAACAATAGATCTCTTCTCATCCTATAATAACCTTTGATGGTGGTAAAGTGTTGTTTAGTTGTTATACTAAAAGCAAGATCATCGACAAAGTACAATTTTATAACTCTTCACCATCAATGATGTTAGTCACGTAGAAATTCTCTGTTATAATCTTCTTTAGCATAGGTCAAATTTTTTGCGATTTAAAAAGTGCAGGTATATTATTGAAACCTGGTAGCGAAATAATTTAAAAGCGGACATAACCATGGAAAAGGTATTAGGAAAAATGGGCCTTTACTTATGAAATATGGGGAAACTCACCAAAAGACGCCCTTTGTCTAAACATTATAGATGATACTTTGACCTTATGCTCCTCAGAGATTGGGTCAACTCAATATGGACGACTTATACAATCGCCTATCATCTAAAGAGCTTCGTTAGAAACTTACCAAAACTTAAATTGAAAACACTTTTGCGACGATTGCCAATGTTGGAAACACAGCAGTACATGAAAGGCAACAAGGGCTAAAAACACGGTCCTTCTTCTAAATGTCTAGAACTTTTGCATATGGACTTGTTTGGTCCGTCGGCCGTTCAAAGTTATGGAGGTAACTTCTACACTTTGGTCATTGTTGATGGTATTCAATATACACATGGAAAAGAATTTTTAAAACATAATTATAAGCTTTTGATCATTTTGAAATTCTAAGTAAAAAGATTCAAATCAAAAGGGTTGCCCCATTATTTCATTACGTACGGATCATGGTCGGGAATTTGATATGGAGTACAAATTCGGAGCTTTTTATGTTGTAATGGCATCACCCATAAACTTTGTGCCCCACGTACTCCACAATCAAAATGGGGTAGTTGAACGTAAAAACTAGAAATTACAGGAAGATGAGGTATAACTTTGCTAAATGAACAAATCAATCTTAAAAGTTTTGGTGTAATGCCTGTTGACACCTCCACATACATTTCTAATAGGATTCTATTAGACCTTTCCTCAGAAAACTCCTTATGAGCTTTTAAAGGTAGAAAGGCCCAACTTAGAATACTTCAAAGTTTTGTTGTAATTTTGTTTCATTTTAATACCATAGACTCTACCTTACCAATTCGACCCTAAATCAACCGAGGTGTTTTCTTAGATCATTTCCCCCTTATTAGTAAGCCTTATGTAGTTTCTAATAAGGAACATGCAATGTCGATGAATCTCTCCAATGTCAAGTTGATGAAACTCCTCTTTCCTAGTTCCCTCCTTTAGTAGATGATGACTTTACTAGAAGTCGAACATAGAGAAAACCAAAGTAAAGATTTAGAGAGTCAAGGAAATGAACCATTAAATAAAACCAAATTGTAAACATTCAAAGAATCTATAAGATCATCCCTTAGGAAAACCATCATAGGAGAAACCCTTAATCAAAGAACTCTAGATCTAAAGTTCAAAATAACTTTCAGTTACTGAAGAAAATTTATTTCCATGACCCTTTCGCTCTAATGAGCACAGGATAGAATATGAATCCTTCTCTAGTATTCCTTTTGTTTTCTTGGAATATGGTCATAAATCGTTGTGATTTGTTTCTTTAAATGAGTGTGTAGGAGCTCAGATGATTCTTGAGTAGTAATCCAATTCATTATTCAAATTATGACTTGGATCACAAATTCGATCATCTTGACAGTTTTGAGTTTGAGCAAGAAATCAGACGTACTATTTGCTTGGAGCTCGAAAAATATCAAGTTGCCTCTCAAGATATTTCTTCTACTCCACATGTTTTACCAGCATAAAACATGAAAATATCTATATCCTTTTCCAAGATGAAAAGAATATGACCTTGACATCCATCTCACACATGTAATGTTGGGGTCATGTTAAATCTACTTGCTCAAATGAACCTATTCCAACTTACGCATCTTTAGAAATCTAAAAATCAAACGCTTAAAACCTTTCTCTTAAATACTTCCTCATTTGTGTCAATTCATTTTCTTACCTCTTACTACATTGTTTAATACAAATAAAAATGTTTTTGTATAACTTGTCTCGTAAACGTATACAAAGAAACACATGGTCAATATGTCGTTTCAAACACGTTCATTGTAGCTACATTTAAAGGAGGTTGGGTTTTTCTCTCAAATTAAAACAAAATGTTTCTTGTCTTCGGTCGAGAATAACTGCAACCTACAACATTTTATCAACTTTACTCAAAAAAACCATACTACAAAAAAACCTGTCTGCCATCGGCTCTTTTAACAGAAGAAGGATGTCATACCCCGTAAATTTCAGGTTAATATTTTAAACTTTTCCGATTATTATTTTTGACTTTTATACGTTACGTTTGAATCTGGCAGTTTACCGGGAAGTTAACCCGCGTAAAACTGAAAAACGTCATCGGACGCATTCCGACTTCGGATTTTGATTAGTTTAGAAATTTTATGAGTTATTTTATCATTTCTAAGTGTTTCGTAGTTTACGATCACTTTCGATATTTATTTTTACGTTTTAACATTTAATTTGTGTTTTTCGCGTTTTTGACCTAACGGAACCCCGGAAACCCGAAATCTTTTCGTGTAAACTTTAGTTATCGTCCATCTCGTACTAGTGAGTCAAAAATTTCGTTCATATCCCCCCTCCTATTTAAGTTGGATGCCTAAACCCAAAACAAATAAAGCATAAGCTTTGAAATTAATTAAATGGCATCTTATTTTGAAAAATCCATCCATGTGTGCATGTAAGATGAGAAAGTGACATATGAGCAAGTCCCCTTCATGCACAAAGACCCCATTTGACTTATGCGTGTGATGCTTGATCACATGTACACCATTTGACCAAAACCATGAACCAAGACTTGTTATAACTTGAACTTGATCCCAAAAAGTAAACCATTGGTCCTTGTGGGTGTGTTTTGGTCGAGCAAGGGTGCACGCACACCCTTGTGTGTATTGGTCACTTGTTACAACAAACCATGAAACCCTAGACCACCCTTGTCCTATATATACCTTGCTATAACACACATTAGGTCATTTATTATTTCCATAGCCTCACCAAAAAAATTTCATCTCTTTTCTCCCTCTCTCTAGTTCAAGGCAACAAACACCCTTAATAGGGTTTCTATATCTTTGATTTCTAGCATGATACAAGTATACCAAGTTCATTTCTAAGTGTTTCTAAGGTGGTTTGAAGTATTGGTTCTTTGATTTAAAGGTTTTTCCTAAGATCTAAAAGTTAGGGTTTCTAATTTTATTAGTGGGTTTTCAAGATCTAGTGATTTTGGGTATAGATCTTGTGTTGTTGCTTCTTGATCTTCATTCTTATAAGCATTTCTTGATCTTTCTTTGATACTTTCCTTTCATTCTTATGAGATCTTGTTCATGCTTAAGAATCTATGTGTTTGCGGTACTTTTTATAAAAAGAAATGAATTAATATTTTGTCATCTTTTATAAAAATGGAGGTAATATGTTTATAAGTTTGCGATCTTGGTGAGATGAGTTGAAAAGTGAGTTGAAACAATAGAAATGAAGGGATTATGTTAGTTTTAGGTATGGTTTGATGGTGGAGTAGTTGTGAATGGAGAATAGGCTAGACTAGGCACTATTGTGAAATTTGGCGTGATTTTTAGAAACGTTTGTGAAAAACATAGTTGCTGATCCGAAATGGTTTTGAGGTTTTGAGCGACTTAAGAATGTTTTCATTAGGCGTAAAAGTAGTTTTTGGAGAGCTCGTTTCGAATACATAGTTTTTCATATGTAGTACGCTAAAATTGGATTTAAAACGGCTGTAGGATCCCTAGATCATTCCATAGATTAATCACAAGATCAATAACACAAAGGATTAAACATTAAAGAACTTTTTGATTGAAAGAAATAATAGTGGCTACAATCCCTAAAGATGAAAATAAAAATGGAGTAGCTAACCTAAAAATGAAGAAAAGAATGGCTTTATATAGCCTTACAATGAGACCTTGAATGGGCTTTGAATGGGCCATTTCGGGCTTTTACAATAAATGCCCAATTACATTAATTTACATTGTCTTTCGAGCTAGACTTTTGTCTTGTATCTTCGAGTGACCGAAGCTTCTTTGTTCGGGTCCATTTATGTGATCCTAACAATCTCCCCCTAGATGAGGTCATGAGAAGTTGTTTGAAGCTCACTCGTGCTTGTCTCTTTAGCTCGTTGTTGATAGGGTACTTCACTTGTTGTGCTTTGGTAATTCAATCTTTAACACCTTGATCATGATCTTCAGAACTTGATGTGATGACTTGATCTTGATCTTTGACTTGTTTAAGCTTTACTTCTCTGAATTACTTTGTGATCTTCTTTCACTTTGACTTTGCCATACGCTGATCTTTAGTCTCACATGCTCATATCTGTTGGAATCTGGAAAGCTTTGATGATGTATCTTCTTCTAATCTCCATAACGTTTAGCATTTGAAGAAGACATTGATTTTCAGAGATTGTGCGGAAGCTTTGTATGTAAACTTTCTTGATTTCTTCAGATATGTGAGTAAGGATATGAGCATGTCTTGCATCGGATACTTTGAGTCGTCATTCGCTATGATAGAACAATTTAGTCACCAACAAAAACATTTTGTTATGTAAAATCCACTTAATGTGTTCTAGAAAAACATTTTGTGAACACACAAAGGTTTTATATTTTGAAGGGACCGAGTATAGACGATACTCAATCTGGTCGGTTACATTAACCTCTGATTCCGTGAGGATCAATGATTACAGTATGAATACTGCACCTGTGATCAGATAGATTCATTAAAAGAACCTTCTTGACAGGTTTTCCGGCACGTGACAAGCTAGTTCCTCTAATACCTAAGTATCAGATTCCCTAATGTTCGCCGTTCTCTAGACCAGATGTCCGAAGACTAACACACTATAAGTATTTCTACTAATAGAATGGTAAAGAGTGAGTCAGTACAGTTACTATCTGCTGACTATACCGTATAATTCCTTTTTCAGCGTTTTACTTCTTAATACAATTAAGTACCGTAGAAGGCCTGTGGCAAAAATGATTTGAAAAACATTCGATGTGCTTATAAAATTTGTTTGGGGCACAAACGAAAGTTTAAATCAGAATGCTTCTGATGATGTTTTGAAATATATCCCGAAAGATATGAAGTGCCTTGGGAAATCCAAACTTGTACAAGTACATTTATGGAAATCCACTTCACTAGTGGGCGCAGTCCGAAGACCAGGCATGAGCATTCATACGAATACCCTGGTGGTACAACATCTCTTTCCTCAGCATTCCATAAGATCACTTTCACGAACATGAAACAAAAGATTCTTTGTCATTTATCAAGATACGTGTGTATAACACAAACTTTTGGTATCTTGACATTTTTGATATTTTAACACTTATGCTCCCCCTACACATGTGCGTCGATAATCGAAAGATGTTTAGCACATGCATGGATAGGACTTTAGCATTTTAGAATCAATCGAATCATTAATTATCCGTTTTACATGTTTAAGTCACATTTTCTCCCCCGATCAAAAGTATGAAACTTGTGAAAGGTTTTGATCTAGAATGGACTTAAAATGTATCAATCTCCCCCTCAAAGTATGAGGTGAGGTGAAATAGCACAATTATCAAGTGAGCAATTGAAACAAGACCTTTAGAATACCCAGACAGGAATGATACTGCAATCTGTCATAAGTTGTAAGCAGTTGGTTGTTTCGATCTTTCTCCAATAGAATCAGCAACAGTGTGTCCATTTGACCTGCAAAACTGTTAGTAGTACTGATTCTCCCCCTCAAACTATGACCCGTGTTCTATTTAAAGATCTATAGTCACAGTCTGATTTGGTCATCCCGAACATGTTTGATAAAAACAAATTGTTTATGAGAAAAAATAGTTCGGGGCTTAGACAACTTCTTGTCTGTAAAGAAATAATGCACTGAAACGTACACTAAATCTCTGGGATAAGACCGGGTTACAGTCTGAAATAACTGCAAGCCATTTAGATTTTTTTTTTAATAAAAATATACACAATTATACAATGTGAAACACTTGGTTACTCGGAGACAGACTCATCCTGTAGTTCCTTCAGAGTCTCTGGTGACATTTGTTTAACTCCAAGCAGTGGGAGTAGTGTTGGCAAGCGCTCTCTCGGTAATGCTTTCATAAAATGTCAGCCAGTTGGTATTTTGTCTCACGAATAGTTAACCAACAACTTTCTTTCAACTGCTCTTTGATGAAGTGGTGATGGATATCAATGTGCTTCGGAGGCCGCGAGTGTGAACCATATTACGCTAGAGCAATAACACTTTGATTGTCACAATACATCGGAATTTTGTTGAACGCAAATCCATAGTCCCGGAGTTGAGAACGCATCCAGAGGATTTGAGCACAGCATCTTGATAGGGCGATGTATTCAGCTTCCGTAGTGGAGATGGCAGTACTTTTCTGCTTTTTGGATGGACCAGGCTAACAACCAGAGTGTCCAAGAGATTGAGCTGAATCCAGAAGTACTTCTCCGTGTGTCATGACACTCCTTGCAATTAGTCAGCATCTGCAAAAGCTTTTAGTCAAAGCGGAGTCCTTCGGATCCACAGACCCATGTGAATGGTTACTTTTAGTGTATCAAAAGATCCGGCTTTTATATGCAGTAAGGGCATTTCAGCTAGGCTTAAGCTCGGTATCGTGCACACATACAAACAGCAAATACTATGTCAGGTCTAGATGCACTAAGATACATAAGGGAGCCAACCATACCACGAAATCGTGTAGGATCAATAGCTTGTCCTCCTTATCTTCATCAAGGTTGGGACGCTCCGCATTGGAGTGGTCAATGGGTGGGCATGAGTCAAAACAAACTTTTTCAATATTTCCTGAGCATATTTGGATTGGTTATAAAAGGTGCTCGGGGATTTTGAGATAACTTGCAATCCTAAAAAGAATGACATTGTCCCATCATCGACATCTAGAAAGTGAGTTCATTTAATGCAAATAATTTGCAGGGCTTTTGGGTTGTAGAGGCAAAAGATAAGTATCTTTCTACATATATTTGTACCAGTAGAGATGTTTGCCTGTTTTTCTCGTGAAGAGTGTAGGATCGACCACGCCTTTTGTAAATCCTGACTTGATTAGAAACGCTGATAGCTTGTCATACCATGCACGTGGAGCTTGTTTGAGTCCATAGAGAGCTTTCTTGAGTCGGTACACATGCGATGGATGCTCTGGATCTTACAATCCTTTGGTTGACTAACATAGACAACTTCATTCAGTTCGCGTTGAGGAAGGCGGTTTTCACGTCCATCTGGAAGATGACCATGTTCATACTCGCTGCGTGAGCAATGAAGAGTCTGATCGCTTCTAATCTAGCAACTGGAGCAAATGATTCTTCAAAGTCAATACCAGCTTCCTGACGATAACCTTTCGCCACTAACCGAGCTTTGTTCTTCAAGACGTCTCCATATTCATCCAACTTAATTTTGAAAATCCATTTGAGCGGGATGATAAGAATATTATCTGGACAGGGTACAAGTATCCATACATCTAGACGTTCAAACTCATGAATTTCTTCCTGCATAGCCTCAATCCAACACGAATGCTCTAAGGCTTGCTTGAAATTCTTTGGTTCAACATGAGTTAAGAATTCATTGATGAAACACCAATGCGGTCGGTTTCTAGCTGATTTCTGGTAGAGACAGGTTGATTTTATCCCCATAATGTTTTTCAAGCGGATGTGCTTGAGTCACTTTTGCACGTGAGGTAATTGGTTGTTGGGAGTAACATCGATATTGACAGAGTTGGAAGAAGATGCTTCTGAAGCGGTTTCAGGAGCATTATAGGTGTCAAACACACATACTGTCACATGATCGAATAGTGTTTCCGACATCAGAGATCACTAGTGTCTGGTTGAGAGTATTTGATGAGGCAGAGGCTTCGTAACTGCAGGAGCGCCTTCTGAGATAACTGTTGTGGAAGGTGAACCTATGGCATTCTCGGGTGCCGGGGCAGCAGGAACATTAACCGGAGTTATCGGAACAACCGGAGGTATCGGAACAACCTCATCATCATCAAACCTTGGAACACACATGTCTCCCTGTTTCTTTGTAGAGGATGCACACTAAGGTGAAAGGGGTTTCTTTCTAGGGCAGAAATGCTTCGTCCTGACTGTAAAGCAGTAAGTTCGAGTTCCGCGTATCTGCTCCGTACTTCGAGAACCGGGTTTGCGTCGTGTACCGATAGTCATTTTGTGATGCCTGTTTGCGGAGGGCACTCTGAAACTGTTTGAACAGACGTCAATCCTTCGGTAAGTTCATCGAAGGCAACATGAACGGTTTCCTGAATTTTGCGCGTTCTTTTGTTGTAGATTCGGTACGCCTTCTTGGTGGGTGCATAGCCAACAAATATACCTATATCTGCTTTTGCCTTGAGTTTACCAACATCATCGTAGTCATTGGTAGGATAGCACAGAGATCCAAACACTCGGAAGTATTGTAGATTAGGTTTCTTTCCCTTCAGCAGTTCATAATAGGTCTTCCCGTGAAGCGTGTGTACAACGAGAATCGATTAAGAGTATAAACACGCAGGTGGCTACAGCTTCAGCCCATTAGGAACAGTTTGGAGCTTACACAAGATTGAGCATAGTACGAGCAGCTTCCATAAGAGTTCGATTCCGTCTTTCGACAACGCCGTTCTGTTGTGGAGACCGAGGTACGCTCGTTTCATGAGAAATACCAACACTCTCAAACCATCCGTTCGATGTGTATCTTATTCACAAAACTCCGTTCCAGTATCTGTTCTGACGAGCGAACAGTTGGCATATTAGGGCCGTTGAGTCTTAAAATAAACTTTCTCACTCGCCATGAGGAGTTTTCATCCTTATTCGATTCAGAAGAACATCTTACCCATCCAAACTGGTGGTACATCATCCACTATTACCAAAACATGACTTCTTTCTGTTGATAGCTTTCTGTTTCCATTGGTCCGCAGAGGTCCATATGTAGAGTATGGAAGAACTTCAGCTATTTGTGTTTTCCCGTAGTTAGTAGGGGATGTGATGCTCTTTCTTGCTTTTACCTAGCTGACAAGATGGACACAAATGGTCTTTGTCATATTTCAGCATGGGTAAACCTCTGACTAGATTTTTCCGAGCCAATTCGTTCAATGTCCCGAAATTCAGATGATTCAACCGACGATGCCATAACCATGACTTCGTGGAAGAGGCTTTTGTTAAGCATACAAAACTGGTGATTCGGCTGACATCATATCATTCAGTGAGATGGAGTACAGGTTGGTAGTCCGTGAACCTTTGAGGAGATCCACCATAATCGTTGTGCGGACTGTGACATCGAATGCTGTCGGAGGAAAGCAACTTCTAAACCTCCATCACAAAACTGTCTACGTAAGAATAGGTTTGCTTGAGTTCCTTTCACATAATAGACTCGAGAGGCTGCTAGTGTCACCCAGTTTATTAATCACATAGACAAATGATTGCTGCAATATTCATCGTTTTGCCAAAATCTCAACAGTACCAATAAAGCCTTTTTCTACAAAGTTGATAAGGACGTGCACGTTCGCCGGTCATATGTCTTGAGCTCCTAGGAATCCAAATCACCATGAACAATTTGTACTACTGCGATAACACAAACATTTGACGGTGTTGCTTAGGATGCCCTGAAGGGTTTCCGGTTAGTTAACATCAAAAATAACCAGAGTCCCTTTGGAACCTGCCTGCTCGATCACTAAGTTTTATGATCAGCAAACCTAGAGGTGACCATAGTTATTTAGGGGCTTAGAACTAGCACTCGGGGTAGTTCTATTGGCATATCAGTAGATTCCATTGATCTAGTTTAAAGGATACTTCTCAAATAATGAGAATGCCCTTCCAGTGGGCTCCACTGAGGGGCTTTGCTTATTAGAACAGGTTTGCAAGGGTGTTGCCACAGATCTTTAATGGGTTTACATTCTTTCTTGGGTATGGCTTTCGTTTTAAAACGCTTAGTCTGGTGGGGTTTAACATTCACAGAACCATCACACATAACCAAACAATCAGTATGATTAGCAAAAACCAAAGATTTGTTACATGCACCACAAACATTGTTCATCTTTGAAACAGAAACAGAATGTTTAACAAGCAAATTAGAACTCAACCCGGATTCTTTTTATTCACAAGTCCTATGGTGAGGCTCCTTACTTTCCTTGCATTGCACTCTTACGGCAAAGAAACTATGATTTCCCGAGGTGGCTCTCTTAGGCAAAGTTTGCTGGCTCCAAGAGGGGGTTCAGAAGTGGGATTTACTCCTGTAGACATTAGGTATACCACACACGTTAGTTTGCTTATTAGTGCACTATCTGGTTTTTGAGTTGGTTTGTGTGCTATGGTCTGGGGGGTTCACTTAAAGTTACGTGCTTCTTCTTAGGTAACGGGAGTTGGTTTGACTTGTTAGCCACGTTTGTGTGGTGGAAAATACTTAGAAACCTTAAGTTGTACATTCCAGGAGCAAGCACTTTTGGTGTCTCAGAGGTTGAAGGTCCACTACTTGTTGTACCAGTCACTTGGGCTTTCAGCTTGGTATTCTCAGCAGTGAAGGCACTAAGCTTTTCAGTGTATGCAGTACGTGAGTGAGTATTCACCTTTGACAGTTCATCATATCGTCTTTTTCAGACTCAAGTTTTCTACCTTATGGCCAATCTAGCTGAATCCTAAGGTGATGGTATCGTATCTTTCAACTGAATTCAGTTAGGTTTCTAATGGTGTTGGTCACAATACCTTCAGTGGAACCTACATTCAAACACCTCTGATGTTGATATGTGCATCTAAATTCCTGATAGTGTCATCTTTCCCTTGAAGCTGTTGTCTTAACATGTAAATTTCAAAAAATTGCATTGGAGTGCACTAGGACAGTGTCTATGCACTGTTTTTAGTTCTGAAATTTAGTTGTAAACTAACATAATTCTGTTCGTGAAATGCAAACGTTTTCTCAGATTCAGAAATTAGCTGTTTCTGTTTTGAAATCTCAGCTTCAAGTTCAAGAACTTGAGTGAGTTCCCTATCGCATGCAGATCTAAGATCTTCGCAAAGGCAATTTGAAATAGGGGGCACAACAATATCGGAGAAAGCACAATTAGAGCAAGATATCTATTTCTAAACACTCCGCAATTAAGGTATTCATTTATGATTAAAGATTTTTCTTCTCTTATTGGGTCAGTTTTTGTATCAAGAACACATGTTTTTATATTTCCGCCTCCAGATCATCAAAAATCGGTTTTCAAATTCTTATATCTCTTTGGAAAATGTAATCATTCGCAGCAGCTTGGATTGTTTTTTGAAATGGTCGTAAAAAATGGTACAGTTGTTGATCAACAACTGTTTTGCATAATCAAAAACCACATTTCAACAACATAGTTCGGTCTTTGTGTTTTCTTTCTTTTGATGTACCTTCAAAATTGAGGAAAAACCTAGCTTAACGTTTCGAAAGACTGGTCCGAAATTGATTGGAGGTCGACTTTTACGAACCAAAGCAGTAGCAGGCGTGGCTGATTACTAGCTTGACTAGCAAAATTTTCGTTGCAGAGGAGCCAATACGCCTGATCTCCAGATAGTTCTTTGAGGGAACGATACATAAGGGATTTAGCTTGTCATAGAAACGTTTTGTTGGTCGAACATGCCCAGGTTTTTCGTTCAACTTTTTCATGCTAACAATTGGTGAACCTAAGACCTCTTCACTATCCCAATATACTCACATGGTGATGATTGGGAAGCAAAAAGGGTATCAGCATCTACAAAAACAGGTTGGAGCACGCTCTGGCCATATCCTACGACCTTGGGTTACGGGTGCTAGGTGTCCTTGTGCAAGTCTTGGTTGCCTTTTTAGGTTTCTTTGAAAGGCAATGGGAATTAGTTTGTGTTGGCATGTTAAATCTTGGCAACATATCTCTTGCAACTTTGTTAGGTATTTTTTTAAACAAACTATTTCATTCTAGATAATATCTGTTAGTTTTCTCTTTCTCAGATATAAAATCTTTTCCTTTTCAGATTGGTAAAAAGCAATGGATTTTTCTTTTCCTGAAAGAGTGACTTTACGCAAATGTTTTCTTGACAAGTTCAGCGTTACGCTTATTCGCTTGAATCACTAGGGCTTGTTTCTGTCTAATATAGTTTTCAGATCAAGTTTGACCTTGTGGGTATCTAGACGACTATTTCTTGCTTGCATAGGAGAGCTCATTTTTTACGGTCTCTATTTCCAAACATTTTTTCTTGGTTAAACCTTAGCATGTCGTCTAGTTGGGTTTTGCAAGTCAGTTAAGATGACCAATCATAGATACCTTATCGATTGTGTCAGCAGATACCTCAGTTGGAAACATTTTTGGGCTTCTGGTGTCAAGAGAAATCTGATGATACGGTATTCGTATGTCATCAATCTCAGTCTCGGCAACGGAGTCTAAATGTTCTTCTGGTGCATCTCCTGAATCTGATAATCCACATTATCAAAGATTTGATTGTCATTGGAGTGTACCTCATTGACTGGATTGTTGATGTGCACTAGTGGAGACAAGTTGGCATGAAGCGACCGCAGCCATTGGGGCTTCATCCACGTCTGAGTCATATGCATCCTCAGTGGATTGGCTTGAAAAACATGTTTGTTGTAGTTAGTGCCTGAGTTGATCATAAGGTTGCGGTGCATTCAACCTTAGCGAGGAATGCTTCCGCTACAGCATACTAACACATCTCCTTTATCTTAGGCTTCCTTCAGTAACGCTTTATCTTTGCTTGAAGTACTGAGGTCAATCTTTCTCTTGGGTTCGTTACATGCCTGCAACATGTACTTCTCCTCTGCCAGTTTGTAACATATCACCTTCTTGCTGAGCACCTGTATTACCATTATACCAGGAGCCTTCCTATGAATGGTTCAGTAACAATACTGGACCATATGCACCGTAGCATGGTCCTTGTGTTGGAGGAAACGTCCGGAGCTGGTTGTTGGTGGGTGGAAACTGCTTTTGGAACACTATAGAGATTAGACAAATATGGAGTTCATAGTGACCATCAAAGCATCATTCGGAGGTTGAGCAGCTAGTTGAGGACTAGAGTTGAGGGTGATGAAAGAGCAGTGCAGATGTGGTGTGAGCAAACATAGACCAGTGGGATCAACAATCCTTGTAGACTGCCTCCTGTTTCTTGAGAGTCTTATTGGCATGAGGCTCATAGGCTTTGTGTATGAGTATAGATTGAACATAAGGTGTGGTTGAGACTATCCATGTTCTGTTTGAATTAGTCACATACTTTCCCCAATAAGCTTGTGAAGGTTGTTGACAAACTTGGTGATAATTTGGATGCGTTGGAATGTTGAGCTAAGTAATCTTCATATCATCACACGCTTGTGGAAACGCATAAAGTGTCATGATTGATTCGTTTCCAATGCCACGAATAGGTTTCGTACTCATCAAAACTGATCTTCTTTCCTTTGTTGAAATAGTCCTACCTGATCCTTGCATGAGCATCTCCACATTTTCCCAAATCTCCTTTGCTCGTGACTTGTTTGATTGAGGTTGTTGAAGATGTTGTCTAGGAAGCCTTGAATGAGAATGATTTAGCTTGAGTATCAGCCTCTCAAGTTTGTTTTCCTTTCAACTGAATTCAGAAATCAAGTTTCTTCCGTGGTGCAGGCACAGCAGCAGACTCAGTAGTAGGTGGAGGATCAGTGCTATAGGGTGAGGATGTAGGTCCATTATGGCTAGATCTTCCATTATCTGCTTGCATTGTTTGCCTCGAATGTATCCAGTGTTACGAATTTAAGAAATCGTATAAGTTCACTTTCAACAGCATAGGTGGACGGTATGGTTACCCGCGAGCATTTGTTTCTTCATTGGATGCCATTGAATAAGTTTGTTTAGTAATGATCTGATCGTTAAGCATAAACAATATAAATAAGCAATAAAAGACTGAAATAAGCAGAGAATAAGCTACAATAAGCAATGCTACAGTAATTATAAGCTGAAAAATTAAAAAGAGAGTATACCTGAACTCCTTGCTCAAAACAGGAGTGTATGAAACCTAAGTAAGCTCTAATCCTACCCTTAGCTTATAAATAAGCTAAACTAAGAAACCAATGAGCCTTCCATGTCAGCCCATTCATCCACTAAGCACTCTTTTTTTTCTTTTTCTCTTTTAGTCTTTCTTGTATAAAGTTTTAAACTGGTTAGTGAAATGCTTGTATGAAATCTTATATATGAGCTTAAAACATAAGTTAAAATGGAAAACTTGGAACACACAGTAAAACATAAGCTGAAATTTTCATTGACCTTAAAAAAAATACAAGTACATAAAAGTTAAACTTCAAATTTTAAGCTGAACTAAAAACTATTCTCTAAAAACTAACTCTTTGCCTCAAGGGCTTACAAAGGCTTTTATAGAAAACGCGCTAGGGTTTTGGTCTTGGCCTCTTGTCTCACTGTCTTGTCCCTTGTGTGCTTCTTTGTAGAGACAAATGAGCATATGTGTTTCTTGTGTGTGTGTAAACACAAAACCAATCTGAACCATTCATCTTGAGTGTTACCCAAACAAATATTTTCAACCCTTGATCGAATTGAGGGTTTTTGGATTGCCACCATGGACATTGACCATGTGGGAGGTGGGGTTAATGTTAGTGATAGGTTTGGAGGGACATGAACAGTGTTCGAGGATGGGGGGAGGTGACAGAGGTGGGGTTGTGATGTTTGGCGGGAAAACTTTGAGAGGATGTACAGTAGTTTAAAACGCAGGGTGTGGGTTTGTTGGTTTATCACAAATAACCCCTCAAGTGTTTTATGTTTCTTTCACATTTCGTCCTTGTGTTTAATGTAAGTTTAGAAATTGGCAGAAACACCCCCTTAGTTATATATGTATATTTGCGAAAGAGGTCCTTTGTGGGGATAATGTTTTGGGATGTTGGCAGAAAATACCCCCAAGGGTGATACTTGTTATTTCACCACAAGTCCTTGTGGTGTATGACTTTCTAGATGTGGCAGTTTAGGCCCTTGTGGTATTTCTTTGGTTATATGGCATAATGAACCCCCCTCTTCTTTGTGGGCTTATAACTTAAAAAGTGTTGGGCTTTTTGGTATGGTTTAGGCTGTAAGTCTTCAATAATACTAATGGGCTTATCCGGCTCATTAGATGGGTGCGGGTGGGCCCATTAAGTATTCTTCGGTGTCGGCTTGACTTTGACTGTTGACTTTTTGCAGTTGACCATTTGGTTGACTTTTTCAGACTTGGGCTTTGATTTGAGAGACTAGTCAACTTCTGTAGAGTTGCTTTGCACCACGCTTTTTCCATTCCGTGTCTGGTTATTGTCGTTTTGGCTCCGTCGTTTTTCGTCTATACTGATGTCATGCTTTAGATATCCGTTCTGCTGGGGCCCCCCCCCCCACCCTAATCCCCCCCCCCCCCCCCCCCCCCCTTCTACGAAAACAAGCATATTTTTGGCATTTTAAGTCCGTTTTTGGTTATTTTAGCTTGTTTATTAAAGGTAAAAGGTATGTGTAATTAAACACATACCAAGTGGGGTAGTGTGGGGAGGGTGATGTTTTTGTTTGTGGTTGCAGGAGACGAGTTGAAAGAGACACATGAATAGTATCTTGGCAGGAAATGGGTTTTGGGTGAACAGGGTAACGGGTGTTAGAGTTAATGGTTAAGTGTTTGCACCGTTAGTCCTTTTGGACTGACACTGTTAGTCCTTAGGAACTAACGATGCAAAAGAGGGTTAAGGGTGTATGGTTAACAATGTTAAGTGTGTATTGGGCTTATATTTGGGCCAGTTTATGGGTTTTGGACTTTTAAGGGTTTTTTGGACCATAAAACTTATAAGTTTTATAAATGATGTCTTAATGGGCTGACCCGGCCCATTAAATGGGTGCGGGTTGGTCCATTTAAGATTTCTTTGTTTTTGGCTTCGTTTTTGACTTTAACTTTTCGGTGTTGACTTTGATTTTGACTTTTGCTGACTTTAACTTTGACTTTTCATGACCTTTCCATTCTCGTGCTCGGTTTTTTCCATTTTGGCTTGATTTTGTCCTTTAGTGAATATTTGTTACCTACACAATCATAAATCACAAAACACACAAATACAATGTATTTTTTGTATATTTTGGTCATTTTAGGCACGTTTTTATAGGCAAAAGGTATGTGTAATTAAGCACATACCAAAATCCCCCATACTAAGATATTGCCGTGTCCTCACGCAATGCCATAAGTAAACACGTAAAAAAACTAAGAATCTCAATCCCCCTCGACTAATTACCTCGAAAAGTAGCTAAGTGTTCATCGAGGGGAATTAAAGAAACACTAGTTTTGAAAAGCCTCGTTTTTACCATTTTTAAAAATCTACACTTATTACCACACATATTTTTGTATTTTTCCTTTTTCTCATTTTTTGTACTTTTCATTTCAAGCAACTAACTAACATGTTTAACTTTTGTTATTTTTATAACTTTAGGGTCACAGAACAAGATGCATTTCAATCCTAAAATGCCCAAAAGGGATAAATTCATCGTCCCTGACTTTTCACTCGTCCCAAACCAAGCTTAAAAATGAAATCACCATCACAAAGATGCTAACACTACTCATACTTGTACCTTGTAAACTTTTCACTCCCGACAATTATTTCATATTATGTTAGTGTGCTTATTTTGAATTTCAACCATGGATCAACCTTTTTAAGAAAATTGCAATATTTCTATTGCTTTACGTTCCACCCAAGAATTATGATTTTGAAGGCGAGATCATTCCATGTAGCGACTTTCTTCTCGGCACATCCCAACCGAGACCGGCTTAGGTGACCAGGCTTTTGACACCCCACAGAGAATAGTATCGGAACTCACGGACCTTCGGTTTCAAAAATTCTTAGGCTTCTCGTTAATAAAACAATTCATTTTAGAAAAACCACAATCTTAAAACGAATTAGTCTTAGTTCAAAAGCATATTTGAATTTAAGAAAAAGAGATTTTCTCTATATTTATTAAATCACATATATCACACTTATCATAATTATATTTTTAACAAAGGAAATCCTCGACCTTTTAGAAGGCTGCAACATCGGTTGTGAGCCGGCAAGATGCAGCAAACTTTTATCAGTCTTGGATTATTATTCTCACTATGGGCTTTCGGTTGTGAGCCGGCAAGATGCAGTAAACCTTTATCAGCCCACAATTTATAATTATTACTCATCATATTTTTTTTCATTTTTTTTTCATTTTTCATCACTTTTTTCATTTTTTCATTTTATACCACGATATATAGAGAAGACTTATTTTTGGAAAATTTAAGTATAAATTTGAACTGAGACTAAAATTATTATTGACTACATCTCAAAATTTGTTGATTTAAGTTTAATTTCCAAAAATAGCACGTATTATTAGTCCGGTTAGGAGCTTATGGGAGAAAAAGCCACAAATTATACACATGAGCTTGTAAGATTTCCAAATAATCCTTGTTTAGCATCCAACTTATACCTAACTCTATCATTTTTTGTTCTTCGCGAGGATCCGCGAATGCTTAGTCTAAAAGTTAAGGAACAAGCTAGAGCTCAACACGCTCAATCGAGTCAAAATTTATTCTTATTCTACCCAGCGAGAAAGTCAAAATTGTGACAAAACACTTATTTTATTTTTGAAAATTTTTAAATTTTTTCATTTTTTTGGTATTTTGGTGGTAAAAACGGGATTACGTAAAAACAACGGCTGCAGGCACAATCAAATCGATAGATCCCCCCATACTAGAACTAAACATTGTCCTCAATGTTTTAAGAAGGGTCTCTACGTAAATCTAAAGCCGTTTATTAAGTATGCTTAAAGATAAACGTTAGTCGATAAGATTTGGATAATGGATTCCCATAATGAAGCTGAGGATTTGAAGCTCGAGTGAACGAAGGACAAAACCATGAGCACGAGAGGCTTCAAAATCCAGGCAATCCTGAACATACAACAAAACGTAAAACACGAGAATAGAAGAGGCAAACCTCCTCACGTTACACTTATTAGAAAATAGAAAAAAAGATAGAAGGATAAGCATGGGTTGCCTCCCACGAAGCGCTTGTTTAAGGTCACTTAGCTAGACCCGTCCCCGAATTCATTGGTCCTTGGGGAAAGTTTGGGGATCTGGGACAACCATATGTGGTATGTTCCCTCCAAAGTAGTGTTTAAGTCTATAACCATTCACCTTGAAGTTTGGCCCGTCGGTTTGAGATAACTCGATGGTGCCATATGGAAATACTTGGGTAACGGTGAATGGTCCAGTCCAGCGGGTCTTAAGCTTGCCCGAGAAAATCTTTAATCGAGAATTAAAGAGGAGGACTCGATCACCAACGTTGAAAACGCGGTTCTTGATCTTGGAATCATGGATCCTCTTTGTCTTCTCTTTGTAGATCAAATAGTTCTCATAGGCTTGATCACGAAGTTCATTTAATTCATTCATTTGAACCTTCCAGTAATCACCCGCGGTAACAAGGTCATAATTGCAATGTTTCAAGGCCCAGTAGGCCTTGTGCTCAAGCTCGATAGGTAGATGACACGCCTTTCTGTACACTAACTTGTAAGGGGTGCACCCGATGGGTATCTTATATGCGGTACGAAAGGCCCATAATGCATCATCCAACTTATCGGACCATGAAGCACGGTTTTCACCTACGGTTCTCTCAAGAATACGTTTCAAACCACGATTTGAAACCTCAACTTACCCACTTGTTTGTGGGTGATACGCGGTGGAGAGATGATGAGTAACTTCGTATTTAAGCATGACTTTTGCAAATTGGTCATTGCAAAAATGGGTACCACAATCACTAATGATAGCACGAGGTGTTCCAAATCGGGCGAAGAGAGATTTTAAGAATTTGCAAACAACTCGGGCGTCATTGCTGGGGAGCGCCTTCGCTTCAACCCATTTCGACAAATAATCGACGGCCACGAGTATATACTTGTTCCCTCATGAAGACGGGAACGGTCCCATAAAATCGATGCCCCAAACGTCAAAGATCTCACAAACTTGGATTGCATTTTGTAGCATTTCATCCCTTTGTGAGATTTTTCCTTGACGTTGACAAGCGTCACACCTTGTGACTATGTCATGGGCATCTTGGTAAATAGTCGGCCAATAAAATCCTGAATCAAAGACTTTTTTAGCGGTGTAGTTGGCACCATGATGTCCCCCGGTGGGTCCATTATGGCAAGCCATGAGGATATCATGGGATTCTTGGCCAAAAACACACCGCCGAATCACTTGATCCGCACATACTTTAAACAAGTAGGGGTCGTCCCAAAAATAATGCTTAACGTCTTTGAAAAATTTCTTCTTTTGTTGGGACGACATCTCTTTCACAACAAATTTCCCCGCATGGTAATTTGCAAAGTCGGAAAACCATGGGGTACTATCATCACCACGAAAAGTCACCATACCAAGTGTCTCGAGAGGAAATGTTTCCGTAATTTCCTTTTTCTCGAGCTCACTTTGGTAGGGGTTCTCTAACCTAGACAAGTGGTCGGCCGCTAGATTCTCCGCTCCTTTTTTATCACGGATAATGACATCAAATTCTTGGAGTAGGAGAATCCAATGAAGCAATCTCGGTTTAGCATCTTATTTAGCGAGAAGATACTTAAGAGCTGAGTGGTCCGTACACACTATGCTTTTTGACAAAACAAGATATGGTCGGAATTTCTCGAAAGCATATACTACGGCTAAAAGCTCTTTTTCCATAGTAGTATAATGAGCTTGAGCGTCGGTCATAGTCTTACTTGCATAGTGTATCGGTTGAAAATGTTTGGTCTTACGTTGCCCCAAGACCGCACCTACCGCAAAGTCACTAGCATCACACATAATCTCAAACGGTAGGTCCCAATCAGGGGCAACTAAAATTGGTTCTTAGGTCAATTTCTTCTTAAGGGCATTAAATGCCTCTACACATTCCTTGGAAAGGACAAATGGGGTTTCTTTCTCTGGAAGATGGGTCATTGGTCGGGAGATTTTTGAGAAGTCTTGAATAAACCTACGGTAAAATCCGGCATGTCCTAAAAAACTTCTAATTCCTTTGACGGTTTTGGCATGAGGTAATTTTGCTATTACATCAACTTTGGCCCTATCGACCTAAATCCCGGACTTAGAAATTTTATGGCCGAGGACGATGCCCTCTTTGACCATAAAATGGCACTTCTCCTAATTTAGAACAAGATTGGTGTCTTCGCACCTTTGGAGCATTTTGTCTAAATAGCAGAGGCATGAAAAGAAGGAATCCCCGAAGACTGATAAATCATCCATGAAGACCTCCATTGTTTCCTCGATCATGTCGTGGAAAATGGCCATCATGCACCTTTGGAACGTACCCGAAGCATTACTAAGCCAAAAGGCATGCGTCGGTAGGCAAAAGTTCCATAAGGGCAAGTGAAGGTGGTCTTTTCTTGGTACTTTAGGTCAATTGGTATTTGAAAGTAACCCAAGAAACCATCTAGAAAACAATAGTATTCGTTTCCCGCGAGTCTCTCAAGCATTTGGTCCATAAATGGTAATGGAAAATGATCTTTACGGGTGGCATCATTTAACGTTCGGCAGTCAATGCATACACGCTATCCCGTAATCAATCGAGTAGGTATCAATTCATTATCATCATTTTCAATCACGGTTATACCACCTTTCTTAGGCACACAATGGACGAGGCTAACCCACGGGCTATCGGAGATGGGATAAATTAATCCAGCTTCAAGAAGTTTGACAACTTCTTTCTTGATAACCTCATGAATTTTTGGGTTAACCCGTCTTTGATGTTGCACCATGGGTTTAACATTATCTTCCATCAAAATCTTATGAGTACAAAACTTAGGATCTATTCCCTTAATATCTGACATCTTCCAAGCTATGGCACGCTTATGTGATTTAAGAACGTTAAGAAGAGCGGTCTTGTCCTCATCTTTTAAGTCTTTAGCCATTATGACGGGTAATTTATCAGTACCCTCCAAAAACGCGTACTCAAGATAAGGAGGTAAGTCTTTGAGCTCAAGCTCAGGGAGTTCATCACTAGAAGGTTCAACGGTCTTAAGTTCCTCAAATTTTTTTTTTCCGGAGGGAGGGTGGAAGTTGGGTCAGAATTAAGCAATCTTTCAAGGGTGAGAAGGTCTTCTTTTGGATCGAATTCGGCATCATCAATTCCTGGTGGAATTGATTCGCTAGTAAGACAAGCTTTGATTTCTTCCAAAATGAAGTCACCTCCCTCAAAAAGAGTGAGAGAGGTGGGAGAAGTAGAAAGGATTGGTTCCAAAGTTGGGGTGGGATTGCCACTCTTGGAAATGTTCAAAAATCCAAGTACTTCTTGAGCAAACTCCTCACAAGCTACATCGATAACATTGACTCGGTTAACCGATTCAATAGTATTGTAGGAGAATGTCTTAGTATCACCAACTTTGAATGTTATGGATTGGTCATCATGTCAAAGGGTCATTTGTTTACCGTGAACATCAATCAAAGCTCGTGCCATCCTCAAGAAAGGTTTCCCGAGAATCAAAGGAACCTAAGGATCGGCAATATAATCAATGACTACAAAGTCGGCCGGAAAGAGAAATGTTTAAACTTTCACAAAAACATCCTCGGCGATGCCGGTTGGAGTAGAAATCGTTCGATCGGCAAGTTCAAGTATCATTCGGGTCTTGGTCAAATCCGGGAGATTTAGCTTTTCCCATACGGAAAGAGGCATTAGGTTGATGCTTGCACCGAGATCGGCCAAGGCTAAGCATTCATCCATCTCCAGAAAATCACACGGTATAAGAAATCTACCGGGGTCTCTAAGTTTTTCGGGAAACTTTTCGAGGATAACCGCCGAGCAATTTTCATTCACCAACATCTTGATTAAGTCAATTATCTTATCTTTGTTATTGAGAAGCTTTCTAAACATTGGTGCAAATTTTGGCATGTGTAGGAGAGCATCCGTAAAGCTTAGCTCGAAGTGGAGATTCCGAAAAATCTCCATAAATTTCCAAGCTAAAAGATTGTCTTTTTCACGGAGCTTCTCCATGTTAATCCTTGAAGGATAAGGTATGACCAGTTTAGTCTTTGGAGCAACAACGGGCTCATCATTTTGGGTTTGGACCTCCGGAGGTTGGATGTTTTCGGTGCTTGGTTGCACCATATCCTTTGTCACCTCGGGTTCGTGTTCCACCACCTTAGGAAGAGAAGAAGGCGGAGGTGGAACTAAAGGTCCATCATAAGAAACTCCACTTCGGGTGGTGATGGCCTTCATATCACCTCTCGGGTTAGCAATGGTGTTGCTAGGAAGAGAACCTGAGCCCGAAGTAGAAGCAGTATAAGCATTCATGAATTGGGTCAACATGTTTGTTAAATTGGTCATTTGGTTTTGCATGTTTTGGTTTTGGTTTTGCATATTTTTCATAACCGCATCATTAGCCTTTATGTAGTTATGAAAATCATCCTTTGACACACCTTGTGTTTGAGGAACCGGGGGTTGGTAAGCCAGAGCTTGGTATGTCGGGGCTTGGTTAACCGGGGGTCGGTAAATTTAACCTTGGTTGTAATTATTCCCCCTGTTTTGGTTGTAACGGTTTTGATTGTTTCCTTGATTGTTTTGAATAGGAGGAAAACCGGGAGGTCAAACTTGATTTGCAATCATCGGGGGATGGTAACCGGTATTTCCTTGGTTGTAGTTAACCGCGGCGGCTTGTGAAACGTATTCTTGAATATTGTCACGATAAAAGTTGCCATCGGTGGCGGGACAAATACGGTAAGAATGAGCACCACCGCAAGTTACACAACTTTCCTCGACCTCTTTTACGGTAGCAGGAGCTTGGGATTTTTGTTTGTCGAGAAGCAAGGCTTTCACCATATCTTTAAGTTCGGCTACATCGGGTGAAACACCGGGGGTAGAAGTGCTTGTACTTACTTTGGCAACAATCGTTTTGCTTCATGAATAACGAACTTTGGATTTGCTCTCAATGATGGCTAAGCAATCTCGAGGCATTTTGTCCAAAAAATTACCACCCGCGGCGGAATTCAACAAATCTTGATCATTAGAGTTCAAAGCATTGTAGAAAGTATCGAGTTGATGTAATTCCGAGAAACCATGATGTGGGCATGCACGAAGGAGATCCTTGAATCGGTCCTATGCCTCACTAAAAGATTCATCAAAACGTTGTTGGAAATTGGTGATTTCATTTCGAAGGTTTGTTGTTTTGGAGGGAGGGAAAAATTGGTTGATAAACTTTGAAACAAGATCATCCCAAGTAAAAATCGATCGAGGGGGTTCTTTTTCAAGTCAAATCTGGGCGGCCCCCTCGAGGGAAAATGGAAAAAGCATAAGCTTAATCGACGTATTCGGAACGTTTGGGAACTTCAACGTAGAAGTGATCTTGTTGAAATATCGAATGTGAGCATGAGGATCTTCTTTATCATGTCCGAAAAATGGTTTATTTTGCACAAGAGTGAGCAAACCATGTTTAAGCTCAAAGTTGTCCGCGGTGATCGCGGGAACAACGATTGCATCCTCGTAACCCTCGGTGGGTGCTTGGAGCAATTGCGCCATAGTACGTTGATCGGCCATCGTAACTACGGGAGGAGCTTGATTTTCAATAGGTTCTTCAAGATCAAATGGTTCAATATTCGGTGTTACTTGTTGTTGGGGACGGTTACGGGTAGAAGAACGAGTGCGCATGCACTAAATATGAATAAAACACAATTTATTTTATTTTTGGTAACCGGAAGTTAAAAGTCCACGGTAGCTCTTTAAATTACGCACAAGAGAGCGGAAGGAATTAGCACGCCGAAGCGATTTAAAAGCGTTCTTCCTTTTTGGGCGATGTTCCTTGGATCAAGCCCTCCTTATACCCCCCTTATAGTTTGTAATTCAAAGGTGAGCCGATTATAACGATTAACAACACGATTTGTTTTGTTGGTTTTTCAATTTTTTTGGAATTTTTGATTACTTGATAAAAAATATATATATTCACAAATGAAAGCGATAACTTCACGGGGAAGGGTCTTCAAACACTAATCTTCAAACGTACACAATAATCGTTTCACAACCTCCCCGGCAGCGGCGCCAAAAATTGATCAGAATCCTTTAGTATATATAAATATAATATAATAAATATATAATATAAATATATAAGGATAATATCAATAATTCCGTAAGGCTTTTAGAAAAGGAAATTTACTTTTACCCAAAGCAAACTCCAAAAAACCTTCTCGGGTCGTGTCCCGACGAGGTGCGAATTTGAAAATTGAGGTAACGTTTGTGGAACAATGCTTGAATATCACAAATTGGATTTGGTTATCTATTTCTACTAATAATATGCAAAAACAAGTAAAGGCACGCTAAAAACGAAAGCAAATAAGGCTAAAACACTAAAAACGGTAACGGGATTCAAACCCCGTTCTTTAAAAACCCAAATTCTAAAATTTTAACCCTACAAATGAAAATTTAATTTTTATAAATCCTAAATGATAAAAGAAAATTTTAAAAAAAGAATTATATTTTTTTGACTTTTATATTATTTATTATGAATTAAAAACGGATTTAATCTAAAAAATTAATAAAAAATACTAAACTAAGTTAAACTATTTTAAGCGGTTTTAAAGCATTCAAAAGGCAGTTTTAACTAAAACTTAAGCTAAACTATTTTAAACTAAAAACTAGACACATTAATCAATATTAAGATTAAATAAGTACATATAAGAAACAATAAGCAGATTTAAACAGTAAATAAGCACTATATAAGCAATAAGCACTTTTTAAACTAAAACTTGAAAATAGAAAACTTACAAAGGCCCTTGCTCAAAACAGGGCAAATGCTCAAAAGAGAGATGATCTACAAGCTTTAGATTGTTTAAAACACGCTAGTAAATACCCACAAGCCCCTCCAGGTTTGGCTTGTCATCCAGTTTTAGCTTTTTTGGTGATTTTTGGTAAAAGGCTTAAACACTTCAAGCTATGAAAAAGCTTGAATAGTTTAAGTAAACATAAGCAGATTCACTTAAAAACACTTCAACACTTAACAATTTTAGAACAAAAACTCAAATCTTTCAAATAATCTCAAACAAGCTTAACAAAGCACAAATAAGCACAAAACTGACTTAAACCAACATAATAAGCATATGCAGACAGAAATAAGCAAATCTCATAAGCCAATAAGCACTTTATTTATGAATAAGCAAAACAGACCACAGAGATGAACTAGCAGACTTGAAAAACAGATTTTAAGCACTTTTTAAACTAAAATTAAGCTACCATAAGCTACTCTAACAAGCTAAAACCTCAAACATTTAAAGATCACCTATAACTTAACAGATTTCAACACTAATAAAATTAACTAAAACAGTTTAAAATTAAGAAAACTATGAATTTTAAAAACTAGTTACAGAAGCTTAAACAGATTTTTAACAAAGTGTAGCCCTAAAAATAGCTTATCAAATAAGCTCTAAACTTCAAAACAAGTTTTAAACCTTAAATTCTATAAGTTAAACTACTTGTGCACCAATTTTTAAAGCTTAAAACTAACTAGAGCTTATCTAAATTTGATTTTAAAAACTAGGAGTATAAATTGAGATTTAAACAGATTTTAGCAAAATGGGTAAAAAGTGAGAAATCACTTAAACCAATGCACTAAACCTTAAGACCAGATTGTACAACTACTAAATAACATAAATGAGACTTAAAAACAACGCTTTTGAACCTAAAGACCTTGAATCAAAGAAATCAATACTAAACCTGTTTTTACCACCACATATGTGAAAATTACTTATGAGAACTTTAGTTTGGGTCAAAACTTGACCCAAACTTGTGTAAACTTGTTTTAAAACAACTTTTAGAACGGATTAGAACAACCAAAGTGGCAGAAACCACTAGCAGTACTAACTTGGAGTTAGTACTGCTCTTGATCCAAACACCCCTTTAAACTTATAACCACCATTTTAAACTGGGTAAACTGATTTTTAAAACTAAAACTTAAGATACCAGATATTTTTAAGCTAATAATTAACCTAATGAACAGATTTTAACAATCAAACAAGCAAGAACAACAAGCTAATCACTAATGCTACTTTTTAGCTATTTAAGATAAATTTTAGACAAAACTTGCACAAATGAGATTCAAACTATAAACTAAGAAAAATAAGCACTAAACATTATAAACAAACATAAATAAGCAGATAGTAACAATAAATAAGCAGAGATAAGCAGTTTAAATAAGCAAACAGTAAACAAGCACTTTTTTTGACAAAAATTGTAGAATGAAACTCACAAGTTATCCAGAGCTTTTGAGTATGATTCAAAGACCCAAATCATTTTCAAAACAATCCTATAGCTTAACCACATAAGCACTAACCCATGGCCATCTAAAATATACCATGCTCCATGCTTTCTTTGACAAATTTTTGTGATTTTTTGTGTGAACTAGTTCTTAAACAACAAAAAAAACTAGAGAGTTTTCATTGTTTAAGGTTTAAGCAACTTATATTATGTATTTAGAACTTAGAGGGAGCTTATAAAAGATGGTGAAGAACAATGAAACACATATTTTAAAACATAAAAACTTTAAACTTTCATTAAACTTTTAAAAAAGAGTACAAGACTTGGAAATTTAAATTGCATTAAGTAAAAGACATAAACAAAAACTGTAAAACTAAACTAGATGCCTTATCATGGCTACAAGTGATCTTATTTATACTAAAAAGCTAAGAGTCTTGGGTCTTCACTTGTGTTTCTTTTGTGAGTGAGAAGGTAGTTGTGCTAGTTATGTGAGTAAGTCACAAAGTCATCTTAGCCATCCGATTTGAGTGTCCTCCAAGTCTTTCAATCTTAACCCTTAAATTATTGTATTCTTCCTTGGACGAATGGGGTGATTTAGGATTTCCAAGGTGGCGTTTGTTGTTTTATGGGGTGTGGTTATGTTGGTATGATGATGGGTTTGTCGTGAGGTTGTAGGGGGTCAAGGGAAGATGACCCTGTTTAGGAAAAAGGGCACGAAGGTTTGAAGTGGTGGTTTGTAACTATTTTGGTGATACAGGGTGAAGGTTTGGGGAATTAACACTTTTGGTCCCTCAGTTTGATAAGTGATATAGCATGGACAGTCCTTGTAGTGATATAAGACTAACAGCAGTAATGGTTGGCTGTTAAGTCTTAATAGGACATTGGCTTGTTGGGCTGTTAATAGCAGTTGGGCCAGATTTGTATTTTGGGCCCAAACGCTTTAAAAGGCTTATAACTTGTCTTTAGATGTATTAATGGGCTGACCCGGCCCATTAGATGGGTACGGGTGGGCCCATTAAGCATTTCTTCGGTTTCGGCATCAGTTTTAACTTTGACTTTCGTGCTTTTTCCATTCTCGTGCTTGGTTTTGTTCTTTTGGCTTTAATTTTTGTCTTTTAGTGAATATCCGTTACATTCACAATCATAAATCACAAAACACACAAATACAATGTATTTTTGGTATATTTTGGTCATTTTAGGCACGTTTTTATAGGCAAAAGGTATGTGTAATTGAGCACATACTAAAATCCCACATACTAAGATATTGCCGTGTCCTCACGCAATGCCATAAGTAAACACTTAAGAAAACCAAGAATCTCAATCCCCCTCGACTAATTACCTCGAAAAGTAGCTAAGTGTTCATCGAGGGGAATTAAAGAATCAATAGTTTTGAAAAGCCCTGTTTTGACCATTTTTAAATATTTACACTTATTACCACACATATTTTTGTATTTTTTCCTTTTTCTCATTTTTTATACTTTTCTTTTTAGCAACTAACTAGAATGTTTGAACTTTCATTATTTTCATAACTTTAGGGTCACGGAATAAGATGTATTTCAATCCTAAAATGCCCAAAAAGGATAAATTCATCGTCCCCGACTTTTCACTTGTCACAAACCAAGCTCAAAAACGAAATCACCGTTAAATATAAGTTAAGATGCTAACACTACTCATATTTGCAACTTGTAAACTTTTCGCTCCTGACAATTATTATATCTTAGGTGAATGTGCTTATCTTGAATTTCAACCATAAATCAAATGTTTTGCAAAATTTCTATGCTTCACGTTCCACCCAAAAGTAATGAGTTTGAAAGCGAGATCATCCCATGTAGCGACTTTCGTCTCGGCACATCCCAACCTTGCGGCTAAGTGACTAGGCTTTTGACACCCCACAGAGACTAGTATCGGGACTCACGGACCTTTGGTGTCAAAACCCTTGGATTTCCCGTATATACATAAAATCACAACTTAAAATGAAATAGTCTTAGTTCAAAAGCATATTTAATTTTAAGAAAAAGAGATTTTCCGTATATTTATTAATTCACGCTATATTACACTTAATATAATTATTCATCCTATAAATTAAGGAAATCCTCGACCTTTTAAAAGGCTGCAACATCGGTTGTGAGCCGGCAAGATGCAGTAAATTTTTATCAGCCCACAGTTTTTATTATTATTATTACCTCATTTTTTCATTTTTTTAACATATATCTTTATATTACCATGATATAGAGAAAATTTCTTTTTAGAAAATTTAAGTATAAATTTAAACTAAGACTAAAATTATCGATATCGACCATACTTCAAAAATCGTTGATATAAGTCTATTTTTCAAAGAGAGCACGTATTATTAGTCCGGTTATAAACTTATGGGAGAGAAAAGCCACAAACTACACTTATGAGCTCTTAAGATTTCCAACTAATCCTTGTTTAGCATCTAACTCATAATTAACTCTATCATCACAAATTTAAAATCATTAATAAAAAGATCCGTGAATGCTTAGTCTAAAAGTTAAGGGACAAGCTAGAGCTCAATACGCTCGATCGAGTCAAAATTTATTCTTATTCTACCCAGCAGGAAAGTCAACATTGTGATAAAACACTTATTTTATTTTTGAAAATTTTTAAAATTTTTCATTTTTTTGGTATTTTGGTGGTAAAAACGAGATTACGTGAAAACAACGACTGCAGGCACAATCAAATCGATAGATCCCCCATACTAGAATTGAACATTGTCCTCAATGTTTTAAGAAGGGTTTCTACGTAAATCTAAAACCGTTTATTAGGTATGCATAAAGATAAACGCTAGTCGATAAGATTGGATATTGGATTCCCATAATGAAGCTGAGGATGTTGAAGCTCTAGTGAACAAAGGACAAAACCACGAGCACGAGAGGCTTCATAATCCGGGGCAATCCTGGACATACAAAAAAAACCACAAAACACGAGAAAGGAAGAGGCTAGCCTCCTCACAACACACTTATTCGTTACTACTATATAATTATATTAGGATAAGCATGGGTTGCCACCCACGAAGCGCCTTGTTTTTATTAACCGAGTCACAAGCTCGACTCGACCCCAAATTCATTGGTCCATAGGGAAAGTTTGGAGATCCGAGACAACCATCGGTGGTATGTCCCCTCTAAAATAGTGTTCAAGTCTATGACCATTCACCTTGAAGTTTGGCCCGTCGGTTTGAGATAACTCGACGGTGCCATATGGAAATACTTGGGTAATGGTGAATGGTCCAGTCTAGCGGGTCTTAAGCTTGCCCGAAAAAATCTTTAATCTAGAATTAAAAAGGAGGACTCAATCACCAACGTTGAAAACGCGGTTCTTGATCTTGGAGTCATGGATCCTCTTTGTCTTCTCTTTGTAAATCAAAGAGTTCTCATAGGCTTGATCACGAAGTTCATTTAATTCATTCATTTGAACCTTTCGGTGATCGCCCGCTGTAACAAGGTCATAATTGCAATGTTTTAAGGCCCAGTGGGCCTTATGCTCGAGCTCGATGGGTAGATGACAAGCCTTTCCGTACACCAACTTATAAGGAGTGCACCCGATGGGTGTCTTAAATGCGGTACAGAAGGCCCACAAGGCGTCATCCAACTTATCGGACCACGAAGCACGGTGTTCGCCTACGGTCCTCTCAAGAATGTGTTTCAAACCACGATTTGAAACCTTAACTTCCCCACTTGTTGGTGGGTGATACGCGGTGGAGAGACGATGAGTAACTCCATATTTGAGCATGAACGCAAACTGGTCATTGCAAAAATGGGTACCTCGATCACTAATGATAGCACGAGGGGTCCCAAATAGGGCGAAGAGAGATTTTAATAATTTGCAAACAACTCGGGCGTCATTGGTGGGGAGCGCTTTTGCTTCAACCCATTTTGACAAATAATCGATGGCCACGAGTATATACTTGTTCCCTCATAAAGACGGGAACGGTCCCATAAAATTGATGCCCCATACGTCAAAGATCTCATAAACTTGGATTGCATTTTGTGGCATTTTATCCCTTTGTAAGATTTTTCCTTGACGTTGACAAGCGTCACACCGTGTGACCAAGTCATGGGCATCTCGGTAAATAGTATGCCAATAAAATCCTGAATCAAAGACTTTTTTAGCGGTGTAGTTGGCACCATGATGTCCACCGGTGGGACCATCGTGGCAAGCAATGAGGATATCATGGGATTCTTGGCCAAAAATACACCGTTGAATCACTTGATCTGCACACACTTTAAACAAGTAGGGGTCGTCCCAAAAATAATGCTTAACGTCTTTGAAAAAATTCTTCTTTTGTTGGGACGACATCCCTTTCACAACAAAATTCCCCGCATGGTAATTTGCAAAGTCGGCAAACCATAGGGTACTAGTATCACCACGAAAAGTCACCATACCAAGTGTCTCGAGAGGAAATGTTTTCGTAATTTCCTTTTTCTCGAGCTCACTTTGGTGGGGGTTCTCTAATCTAGACAAGTGGTCGACCGCTAGATTCTCTGCTCCTTTTTTATCACGGATAATGACATCAAATTCTTGGAGTAGGAGAATCCAACGAAGCAATCTCGGTTTAGCATCTTGTTTAGCGAGAAGATACTTAAGAACCGAGTGGTCCGTATACACTATTGTTTTCGACAAGACAAGATATGGCCGGAATTTCTCAAAAGCATACACTACGGCTAAAAGCTCTTTTTCCGTAGTAGTATAATGAGCTTGAGCGTTGGTCATAGTCTTGCTTGCATAGTGTATCAGTTGAAAATGTTTGGTCTTACGTTGCCCCAAGACCGCACCTAACGCAAAGTCACTAGCATCACACATAATCTCAAACGGTAGGTCCCAATCGGGGGCAACAAAAATTAGAGCTTCAGTTAACTTCTTCTTAAGTATTTTAAACGATTCAACACATTCTTTTGAGAAGATAAAAGGGGTATCTTTTCAAGAAGATGGGTCATCGGCCGGGAGATTTTAGAAAAATCTTGAATAAATCGATGATAAAACCCGGCGTGACCTAAAAAACTTCGAATGCCTTTAACGGAAGTTGGATGAGGGAGTTTAGCTATAACATCAACTTTAACTTTGTCGACCTCAATCTCGAACTTTGAAATTTTATGTCCAAGAACAATGCCTTCTTTTACAATGAAATGGTATTTCTCCTAATTTAGAACAAGATTGGTGTCTTCGCACCGTTTGAGCATTTTGTCTAAATGGGAGAGGCATAAAGAGAAAGAATTCCCGAAGACTGATAAATCATCCATGAAGACCTCCATTGTTTCCTCGATCATGTCGTGGAAAATGGCCATCATGCACCTTTGGAACGTGCCCGGAGCATTACATAAGCCAAAAGGCATGCGTCGATAGGCAAAAGTTCCATAAGGGCAAGTGAAGGTGGTCTTCTCTTGGTCCTTTGGGTCAATTGGTATTTGAAAGTAACCCGAGAAACCATCTAGAAAACAATAGTATTCATTTCCCGCGAGTCTCTCAAGCATTTGGTCCATAAACGATAATGGGAAATGATCTTTACGGGTGGCATCATTAAACTTTTGGTAGTCAATGCATTCACGCCATCCCGTAATTAATCGAGTAGGTATCAATTCATTATTATCATTTTCAATTACGGTTATACCACCTTTCTTGGGCACACAATGGACGGGGCTAACCCACGGGCTATCGGAGATGGGATAAATTAATCCGGCTTCAATAATTTTGATAACTTCTTTCTTGATAACCTCATGAATTTTTGGGTTAACCCTTCTTTGATGTTGGACCGTGGGTTTAACATTATCTTCCATCAAAATCTTATGAGTACAAAACTTCGGATCTATTCCCTTAATATCCGAAATCTTCCAAGCTATGGCACGCTTATGTGATCTAAGAACCTTAAGAAGAGCGGTCTTGTCCTCACCTTTTAAGTATTTAGCGATTATGACAAGTAATTTATTAGTACCCTCCAAAAACGCGTACTTAAGATGAGGTGGTAAGTCTTTGAGCTCAAGCCCGGGGAGTTCATCACTAGAAGGTTCAACGGTCTTAAGTTCCTCAAATTTTTGTTCTTCCGGAGGGAGGGTGGAAGATGGGTCAGAATTAAGCAATCTTTCAAGGGTGAGAAGGTCTTCTTTTGGATCGAAGTCGGCATCATCAATTCCTGGTGGAATTGATTTGCTAGTAATACAAGCTTCGATCTCTTCCAGAATGAAGTCACCTCCCTCAAAAGGAGTGAGAGGGGGGGAGAAGTAGAAAGGATTGGTTCCAAAGTTGGGGTGGGATTGCCACTCTTGGAAATGTTCGAAAATCCAAGTACTTCTTGAGCATACTCCTCACAAGCTACATTAATAACATCGATTTGGTTAACCGATTCAATGATATTGTAGGAGAATGTCTTAGTATCACCAACTTTGAATGTTATGGATTGGTCATCATATTGAAGGGTCATTTGTTCACCGTGAACATCAATCAAAACTCGTGCCGTCCTAAAGAAAGGTCTCCCGAGAATCAAAGGAACCCGAGGATCGGCAATATAATCAACAACTACGAAGTCGGCCGAAAAGAAAAATGTTCCAACTTTCACAAAAACATCCTCGGCAATGCCGGTTGGAGTAGAAATCGTTTGGTCGGCAAGTTCAAGTATCATTCGGGTTTTGGTCAAATCCGAGAGATTTAGCTTTTCCCATACGGAAAGAGGCATTAGGTTGATGCTTGCACCGAGATCGGCCAAGGCTAAGCATTCATCCATCTCCGGAAAATCACACGGTATAAGAAATCTACCGGGGTCTCCAAGTTTTTCGGGAAACTTTTTGAGGATAACCGTCGATCAATTTTCATTCACCGGTGTCTTGATTAAGTCAATTATCTTATCTTTGTTATTGATAAGCTTTCTAAACATTTGTGCAAATTTGGGCATGTGTAGGAGAGCATCCGCGAAGCTTAGCTCGAAGTGGAGATTCCGAAAAATCTCCATAAATTTCAAAGCTACAAGATCGTCTTTTTCACGGAGCTTCTCCTTGTTAATCCTTGAAGGATAAGGTATGGTCGGTTTAGTCTTTGGAGCAACAACAGGCTCATTAATTTGAGTTTGAGCTTGGGACACTGGAAGTTGGATGTTTTCGGTGCTCGGTTGCACTGTATCCTTTGTCACATCGGGTTCGTGTTTCACCACCTTAGGAAGAGAAGAAGGCGGAGGTGGAACTTGAGGCCCATCATAAGAAACACCACTTTGGGTAGTGATTTCTTTCAAGTCACTTCTCGGGTTAGCAACGGTGTTGCTAGGAAGAGAACCTAAACTCAAAGTAGAGGTGGTATTGGTATTCATGAATTTGGTAAGCATGTCTATTAAATTGGTCATTTGGTTTTGCATGTTTTGGTTTTGGTTTTGCATATTTTTCATAACCGCATCATTAGATTTGATGTAGTTTTGAAAGTCATCCTTTGACATACTTTCAATAATTGTCCGTTAACAAGGAATGAATTTCCCGCTTTTTATGACAACAATCATCAATTCCAACAAACCGCCGCCATTGGCAACATTGTTCAAAGAAATCCTCCTAATTTGGCAAATCAGATGAGACCACCCGGTTTTAATCAATCAAATGTTCAAAACAACCAAGGAAACCAAGGCCGATATCAAGGAAACAATTTCAATTTGAATCAAAACTGTGGAGGCAATTTCAATCAAAACCATCAAAACAATCAAGGTTAAGTTTTTCAACCACCAACCAATCAACCACCAGTTTACCAAATTCCACCATATCAAGCTCCTACGCCTCAAATTCAAGGTGTTTCGAAAACGGATTTTGAAAACTACGTCAAGGCAAACGATGCGGTGTTGAAGAATGTTCAAAATCAAGGTCAAAATTTGCAAAATCAAATGGCTAATGTTACGAGTTTGTTGACAAATCTTTGTAATAATTTCAAAGATTCCGCCTCTACTTCGAATTCAGGAACTCTTCCAAGTCAAACCGTAACTAACCCTCGTCAGCAAATTAATGCTATCACCACAAGGAGCGGTAAAATTTTGGAAGAACCTTCGACTCCTCTTGTTCCTACTCCCGTTGTTTCAAATCCTCAAAAAGAACCCGAACAAAACCCGGAGACGTCAACGGAAAAAGTGCAAAATCCAAATTTAGAAAATACCGCACATGTCCCACCTCCGGAGGAAGAAGAATCCATTTTCATGGAAATTCCAAAACCAAAAGCAAAGAAAACCGTTAATGTTGAAATTCAAGATCTTAATTCTCCAAGACCTATTCCATCTAAACTTCCATATCCCGAGAGGATGAAAGTTAGAGAGAACGATAAACCAAGTGCTCAACATAGCCGGTTCTTGAAGATGTTCAAACAACTCCGTTTAGAGATTGGATTGAAAGATGTTCTTGTCAAAATGCCAAAATTCAACAAATGGTTAAGCTCATTGCTAAGGAACAAAGAGAAACTCGAGGAAATTGCCATTACGACCGTGAATGCCGAATGTTCCGCTATCATCATGAACAAAGTTCCCGAGAAGCTCGAAGATCCGGGAAAATTTCTTATCCCATGTGCTTTACAAGAACTCGATAGGACTAGTGCTTTAGCCGATTCCGGAGCTAGCATTAATCTTTTACCTCATTCTATCTACAAGAAACTTGGGCTTGAAGCTTTGACTCCTACTCGAATGACACTCGAGCTTGCTAATCGTTCAATTACTCACCCAATGGGCATAGCCGAGGATGTTGTAGTTAGAGTTGATGGTCTCACTTTTCTTACGGATTTTATGGTGGTTAATTTTAAACCCGACCCGAGAGTGCCTATTATTTTAGGAAGACCCTTCCTTCGCACCGCAAAAGCTCTCATTGATTTGTACGAAGAAACATTGACTTTAAGAGTAGGAAAGGAAGACCTTGTTTATTATGCCGATAAATCTGAGAAAAACAAAAATAAGCATTTTGTTCACGCCATTTCTGTAATCGATTTCTCAAAAGATGATCCGTTTAGTGGCAGTACCACTACTCATTCTGATGATCCTTCTCCTAGTTCTTCTCCGGTGAAGACTAGTGATAATTTTGAGAAGTTCGCCGATGAACTTGCTCCTCTTGATTCGTTACCACCGGGTAATGATGATTCGACTCTTAAGAAGGACTTGCATGAAGAGAATTTTCAAGTTTACTCAAATCCTCTTTTTGAATTTGATGACAATTTCAAATCTAGCACCATAAATCCTCTTTTTGATGAAATGGAAGAAGATGTCGAGATCAAAAATTCCAACGTTTCTGATGAGCCAGTTTTACTCAACACACCTTTATCCGATAAGGTTGAGTGTTTTGCTCCAGAAGACAATAATGATGAGATCGATGCTTTTCTAGCTATGGAAGTTTCTTCTAACTTTGAGGAAGGTTATTTCGATTCAGAAGGAGACGTAACTTTTCTTGATAATCTGCTTAGTGATGATGATTCCCATAATCTCGTTTCCGAAGTAGAACAAAATGAATCTTCGATTACTTTTTCTCCAAGAAGTGATCCTCTTCACCATGAGTTCGCCGGTGAACCTTTAACACTTCCTGCGAGGAATGATCGTGAATTTGGGGAATATCTTAGTCTTATGACAGTGCTTTGTGAGATTTCAACTTCCCAATCACATGAAAATGTTCATGCTAATCAAAGTTCAGTTATCGAGTCTCTTCCCGTACCTCCTATTCCTGTTGAGGATAGTGAACCCGCTCAAGAAGAGATCGATATTTTCCTTGTTCCAGATGATTTAATTCCACTTGGTGTTGAGAATGATGATTCTGAAGATGAAGTTAATGAGTTACCTAACCTTGATCACCAAGATGATCCGTCAATTCCTCATCCTCCTCCGGAACCACCGGATGTTGAGGTTGTTTTTCTAAATGTTGAAGAGGACGATTCCTTCACATTTACCATTCGTACTTTTCTCCTATTTGTCACCTACCCCGAGGCCTCTCCTTTATCTTGCTCCACCGGGAGTGAAGATACGATCTTTGACCCCGGCATCTCCACTTAGAGCCGGTGGCATCTCATTTGCTTCCCCAAGGACGAATTAATTCGGGGTCGAGTCAAGCTCGTGACTCGGTTAACAAAAACAAGCGTTTCTATCTTCTTATCTATTTTTCTAACAATTGATGTGAAAGGGCTTGCCTTTCCTTTCTTGTGTTTGTGTTTTGTGGTTTTATGTCCAGGATACCCGGATTTTGAAGACTCTCGTGCTCATGGTTTTGTCCATTCGTATATTCAAGCTTCATATCCTCAGCTTCATTTAGGGAATATGATATCCTAATCTTATCGATTATCGTTTATCTTTAGCATACTTAATAAATGGCTTTAGATTTGTGTAGAGACCCTTCATAAAACAGCGAGGACGATGCTCAGTTCAAGTATGGGGGGGATCTTCGATTTTGATTATGCCTGCTTATTGTTTTGCTCGTGTCCGGTTGATTTATCCCGTTTCACTCGAGCTTCTCACCCTTTGTGAAAAAATAGTTTGGGGATCGATATCCTTTCCTCATTATCGATTAAACGTTTATTCTTTGCATAATTCATAATCGGCTTAGATTTTGTTAGAGACCCAACTTTTAAAACATTGAGGACAATGTTTCTGTTTTAGTTTGGGAAGGGAATCTATCGATTTGATGTTACTTGCTTATTGTTTTGTTCTCACGTACCGTTTTCCCAACAAAAAATAGCAAAAATTTTTAAATTTTTAGTTATAAAATATATACATTATATTTATATTATATATTTATACTAATTTATATATATATATGTATATATATAATATTTTAAAATTGTTAAGGCACAAATGATATGTTTTCTGTTGGTAAGAATAAGAAGTAATTTTTGACCCGATCGTACGTATAGAGTTCTAGCTTTCTCCCTTAACAATTAATGATGATAGTTTGTGTAGTCTACGTAGACTTTTAACATGCCTAGACTTTGATTCATTAGCTAATGAAGGCTTGTGCTAATCTCAAGTAGATTTTAAATATGCCAAGTTGGATTTTATATAGGCTAAGTGTTCGCGAATTTCTTTCTTAGAAATTTTAAATTGCAAAGAATAAGAAATGACAGTGTTATTTATAAGTCATGACATTAAACGTAGAATTGTTGGTTTTCTTTCAAGTTCATAAGTTTTAATTGTGGTTTTTTCTCCCATTAGCTTTTTTCACCTCTATATAAATGTTTAATAAATAGAGTTGTATGGTTTTTTGGTTAATAATTAGCTATTAGAAGTTTTCTTTTGTTCCTTTGTGATTAGGATTAGAGTACACTACAGGAATACTTTAATTTGGGCATATTATATGTCATCAATGAAGAAATATTTTGCTTATTCCTTAAGAGCCTTTAGGGTATTATGGGATAAGTTAGATTCATTAATAATTCGAGGACTGATATAAGTTTGTTGTATCTTGTCGGTCACAAACGATGTTACAGCCTTCTAAAAGTTCGAGGGAAGTTTCGAAGTCGAAATAGTTTGCTTACAGCTTGTCCGGAGGCGAGGCCGATGTTGTAGCCTTATAATAGGTCTGAGGTATAATAATGTTGCTTTAATTTTGTCTTATTTTGTGCCTTAAAAGAGCCTCAAGGGTTATATGGGCAAATAGATTGGCCCATTCATTGTCTTATAGAGCCCTTAGGGTATATGACATAAATGGTGCCTTGCTTAAGTAGCCTAATAAAAGCCAAATTTTGGTTGCCTCGATGTGGACTTTAATCTTGATGACATTTGATCTTTTGAAAAGGGCTAGGAGCTAATTATTGCGTTCTTAACCGTTACGCATTATTTTTGGAATTAATAAGAATCGAAACAAAAGTCTTAAAGAGCCTTCGAGAATATGACTTAAGTAAAATCTTGAGATACAAAAGTAGGATTTGCGGGAGGAAAAGTAAGTACATAATTAATATTTATGAGTAGTGTTAGTGTCATGACTTGTAATTAACAATGATCTTGTTTTTAAGCTTAGCATGGGAAAAGTGAAAAATCAGGGATGATGAAGTTATCTTTTAGACACTTAATAGTGCTTCTTGTTCTATGATCCTAAAAGTTACCAATGAGGTAATGAAAACAATACATTATGTCAACACAAATAAGTTGTAGTTAGGTAGTTAATTATCAAGAAAAATCATAAAAAGAGAAAAATCTTTGAAAATGGGAAATCGGGTGTTTTATAACTTGTGATCTCTTATCTCTCTCAACAAAAATCTTTGCTACTTTTCAAAGGTTTAGTTTGGGGAATTTTCGAGGTATTTGGTTATAAGGCATGTGATATTGCGTGAGGACACACAATGGTTTAGTTTGGGGAATTTTGATAAGTGTAGAATACACATATCCGTTTGTACCTAAAATAACCCAATTAAACCCAAAACAGACCAAAAATGGCAAAAATATGCTTGTATTTGTGTTTTGTGTGTGCAGGTACGGATATATCAAAAATCACAAGAAAACAGTCAAAAACGGGCAAGCACGGACACGAGAATCAGAAGAGTACAAAGCCGAAGCCAGAAAAGTCAAGCCTCAGTCAAAATCAGCCAAGAAAAGTCAAAGTCAGTCAAAGATGGTCAAACTAAGTCAAACACAAAAGGACAAATCCTCAAAATGTTTCACTTTGGTCCCTCAACTCTCACAAAAGTCCAAAAATGTCCCCTCCTCCCTTATTGGGCCCAGGAAAGCTTAATGGGCCTCTAAAAACCTAGGAAACCTTACCCGGATCTAGTAAGCCCAAAAGCCAAATTCATAAGCCCATTACTAGCCTACTTCCCTTTTAAATAAACCACAAGGGCCAGTTTTGAAATTTCTAAGACTATTTTATAACTAAAAAGGTAGAAAGGAAAGAGAGGGACCAATTGTGCTACTATATCAAAGTTATAACAGTTTTAACTGTCAAAAAATTGGGCGCCAAATCCATTTACTATTCATCCATCGTCTCTAACTTTCACCTCAGTCAAAATCAAGGGGCAAATGGAAATCAAAGGGTGCGTTAGTCAATTAAGGAGCTCATAAGTGCGAGGGCAAGGTCAAATCTGTCTTTCCAAGGATTATTAGGGCTCAAGCTCATGATGACGGCACGCCAAAATGAAGAAAGCACAAATTCATATGGGTTTTTGTGCTAAAACACTCACAAAAGAAGCACAATGACATCCAAAAGGGAATGACATGCTGGCAATCCTCAAGTGTCCACAATGTGATCCAACGGCCATAAAGCTTGATCAAAAGATTGAAATGATTGGATGGCAGAGATTGTAAGAAGTTGAAAGGGACTCAAGAGGCTAGAAGGATCCAAGGAGGACATAAAAAATGGGCCTCACTCTCACACACACACGTAGCTTAGGTCTTAGTTTTAGCTTAATTTCTTTTTAGCTTAATTTAGCTTTAAATCCTTGTAATTTTCTTAATGTAAACAAGCTTTATTATAATGAAATTTTAGTTGTTTTAATCTCTCTTAAGCTCTTTTACCTAATCTCATAAGCTTTCACTTTTTCCTATTAAATAAGCTAAGATCAGTAAGCTCTCAATAAGCCCTTTTCAGTCTATAAGCTGAAATTTGGTTTAATTAGACTTAATCCTACTTAAACCTTAAATCAGCTAAATATCTTACCTTATTACCTTTATAAATGAATGAGGAAAGCTCTTGGAAGTTGGTTGCAATGGAGGACCAAATGGACTTTACCCTAGCTTATTAATAAGCTAGGGAGCTTGTAGCTGCCATATTGGTTACCTTTTGTTTAGCTAAAGGTTCAAGTAAGTTTCTCTTTTCCTTTTTTTCTCTAATTTCAGTTTAAACTGCTTAGTTATAGCTTATATGCTTATTATTGCTTAATTCTCCTTTGCGTATGTTGTACTTATTTGTGTTTAGTTTAGCTTAATAATCTTAGTATGTTCAGCTGTTTTGATTTGATAGTTTAGATTCTTTGTTATTCATATATTTGTCATAAATCAGAAAAAACCAAAAATATTGAATAGATTCTTAGATCTTGTATTCTTAGCCTCATTCAGTAGTTTAAAAATTTGCTTAAATTAGTTGTTTAAATGCTCTGTTAATCTGGTTTCATAGCTTTGTTTGTTTAGTTTCAAAATTAGTAGCTTAATCAAAGTTGTCACAATGATAAAGGGGTGTTTGGTTTAAGTACTTTTGACCTCAAAAAGTCAAATTAGGGAATGCAATTTGCTTTAGTAAGTTGAGTTTTCATTTAAAATCAGTAGTTTAAGAGTTTTTAAAGGTTAGTTTGCTAATTTTCAAAAGATATGGCTTATTATCTTTGTTTTTACACCAGGGCAGTTTGTTACTTACTTTTTGCTTGTGAATTTTGAATTAAGCCTTCCAAGGCCTAACCCTTGTTTGTTTTGTGTTTACAAACACTCAAGAAGTGTGTTTAAATGCAGCTAAGCCATTAGGTTGACCTGCATTTTGGTCCTTGAGGCTTTGCCAAGTGCATCAGCACAAACTGTCTACACATTCAGCATATGCTAAGTGAATAAGACTAATTTTAAGCCTCAATTTAAGTAAGTTAATTGTAGGTTTTAGAAGCTTATTTTCTAGAAATATATAGTATAGAAGTATCTTAATATAGATTAGGTAATAGTTTTAGGTTTATTGCTTATTAGCTTAGCTTAATTTGCTGTCAAAATTCACCAAAAAGCCAAAAGCACCAAAAATAGTAGGTAAATTAGTAGTTTCTTAAAATTGTTAGATTTAGCTTAAGTTACTTGTTTTTATTGCTTAAACAGTTAGTTTATAAGTAGTTCTATAAGTTCCTTTAAGCTTATAGTCTAGTATAGCTTTTTAAGAATTTTAGCTTAATTGATTTTTGTGCTAAATGGCTTATTTTCTGAGTTTGCTTAGTTCATGATCAATTTCAGTAGCTTAAAAGTAGTTTAAGCATTTATTTCTTTTCATTTATAGATTAAGCATATCATAAGCTCATTAGAACTTCTTTCCTTTTACATTTTGAACTAATTTTGAGCTTTTTATAGCTTATTTTCTAAAACCAAGGGTTAAGCCCACTTTAGAAGGGCAAGCTGATAAATAAGCTTTATTGAGCTTGTTGTGGTTTTTAGAAATAAGTTATTTTCATTAAAGTTGTCTCCTCAAGCTGTTCACAACTTCTCTCTTTTTGAGTTTTTCTAAAAAAGCATTATCTGTAAACTTCAACTTAGTTAGGGGCTTATTGACTTTGGTTGTTATCGGTCTTAGTAGGTCCTTAGGGACCATTTCTTGTATCTTTTTTTATGTTTAATTGTTTCTTAGTTATATCCTGCTGTTAACGTGCTTTTAGTCCCCGGTTAAGCACTTAAGTCTTTTACACAGTTAGTCCCTAAGTTAGTTTTTAATTAGTTTTTAATTAATTTTAATTAATAATTAGGGTTTAGTTTTAATTAGTTTAATTAGTCTTTAAATAAAGGTTAAATATTTTAGGGGTTTTATTTTATAAAATTTCTGCACTCTATCTTTTTTAGTGTAATTTTTATAAAAACTTTTAGGATTCTATTTTTATTTTTATAGTTTTTAAGTAGTTTAAATTTTAGAAAAATCATATCTTTTAATCTAAAAAGCCAAAAATAGTAATTCCTTTTTCTAAAATGTTCTTTTTTACTTATTTTACTTAGGAAAAATTATAATTTCTATTAATTTCTTATTTTTATTTTATTTTTTTTTTAGGATTTAATTAGAATTAAATGTTTTTTAATTGTAAAAAAAATTCAAAAATAATCTAAAAATATTTTTCTTTTCTTTAAAATTTTCTTTGTTAATTCTAGGTTGTAGATAATAATTAGCATTTTAGGGGTTTAAATTTAGTAGGTTTGATTAATTGTTGCGTTTTATTTGTTTCCCGTATTAGTTTAATTTTCCATTTTAATTGTTGTTTTTTTATTTAGTAGTTATAGCTTATCAAATCATCTATTTTCTTATTCATATCATAATCCGACTTAACGAGTTTCAATTTCAATAATCGTTGGGAAGACGAACCCGGATGTGATCATACTTATCCAAGTTAAATTTACGTACATATATTTATGAATATATATATTTTTGAGAGTGAATTTTCCTTAGAGAATTTTCTTAATTGCTCTTTTAAAGTATTATATTTTATATATATTTTAGGTATATAAAACTATACACCAAGTTTTTGGCGCCGCTGCCGGGGACTAGTGTTTAAGATTCCTCGTTTTAGCTTATTTGGTTTGAAAGTCTTTCACCCTCGAAAGTTTCATTCTGTTTTATAATTCATAATCCAAAAAAAATCATAAAAAATAAAAAGTAAAAAAAATATTTTTCCTTTTCTTTTTAGTATAAGTAAAAGATAAAAAAAAAAAAAAAATCAAAAAATAAAAAAAATCTTCCTTTTTAATTAAAATAAAATAAAAAGTCACCAATTGGTAAATAATACCATAAAATATAATATTCTCAAACGGAGGTATTATCATTTTAATTTCCGGTGAACTTGTTGGTTCCCAAATCGAACTAAAGATTTAACACTTGCCATTTGTGTCTCTACGAAGTACGGCTCACCTTGAAAAGCAATTTTTGAGAGCTACCGTGAAGTAGTTGATTATTTGGTTTAAGTCTCTTTCGTGTAACCGTTAAAATTCATTGTTAAAAAAAATATTTAAAAAAATAAAAAATAAATAAAATAAAATAAAAAATTTTAGTGTAAAGTCTTGCTTTTTGATTTTTAGTTTTTTCTTTTTATGCGCACTCGTTCGCAATCTCGAAGACGTCAACAACAACAAACTCCTCCGTTTGTTGTTGAAAATTTTGATTTAGAAGAACCAATTGTCAATCAAAACATTGTTGCAATGGCCGACAACGTTCGATGGACGCCAAATGTTCAAGCATCCATCGAGGGGTATTGAAGATGCATAGTTGTTTCCACCGATCAAGCAAAAACAATTCGAGCTTAAACAACCTTTGATCAATCTTGTGCAAAGCAATAAGTTTACGGGTAGACAAGATCCCCACAATCACCTTCGATTTTTTAACAAGGTCACTTCAACGTTTAGACATCCCGAAGTTCCGAACACTTCGATAAAGCTTTTGCTTTTCCCTTTTTCTCTAGACGGTGAAGCCCGAGATTGGTTAGACAAGGAACCTCCAAGATCAATTCTCACATGGGACGACCTTGTTTCAAAATTCATAAACCAATTCTTTCCACCATAAAAAACAACTTACCTTCGAAACAAAATCACCAATTTTTTCCAAGAACCAAACGAAACCTTCAATGAAGCATGGGAACGTTTTAAAGGACTCCTTCGTCAATGTCCTCACCATGGCTTCTCGGAACTACACCAACTCGATACTTTTTACAATTCTTTGAATTCAAACGATCAAGATGCCTTAGATTCCGCCGCGGGTGGCAATTTTTTAGACAAGATGCCTCAAGAAGGTTTAGCGATTATTGAAAGCAAGTCAAAAGTTCTTATAAGGAGTCGAGAGTGATAGTTGATTCAAGAGTGAGACGGATGCTCCTACTTTCTATTCTTCACCTTCTAAATTATTTCGATTATGCTACAACAAATAGCGCTTCTCTTGTGGATAAGATGAATTTAAGATGAAACAAATGGTGAATGAAATGAAAGCTTTAGTTGTTACTACTCCCGCACCCGTCAAAGCGGTTGAGGAAGTATGTGTTACATGTGGATTGAATCACAATTTTAACAATTGTCCGTTAACTCGAGGTGGAAATGATTTTCCCGTTCTTCATGACAACATCCAACAATTTCAACAAACTGCAGCCGTTAGCAATTTCCTTCAAAGAAACCAACCTTCCAATTTGGCAAGTCAAATGAAACCACCGGGTTTCAATCAACCGAATGTCCAAAACAACCAAAACCGTTATCAAGGAACCAATTTCAATTCGAATCAAAACCGTGGAAACAATTTTAACCAAAACCATCAAAACCATCAAGGTCAAGTTTTTCAACCACCAACCAATCAACCACCGGTATACCAAGTTCCACCATATCAGGCTCCTACGCCTCAAATCCAAGGTGTTTCGAAAACAATTATTGAAAATTACGTCAAGGCAACCGATTGCGGTGTTTGAAGATTGTTAAACTCAAGGTGTATTTGTGTAGAATCAAATGGCTAATGTTTACGAGTTTGTTGAAAGTCTTTGTGTATTCAAAAATTCAGCTTCTACTTCAAATTCGGGTACTCTTCCAAGTCAAACCGTAACTAACCCTCGTCAGCAAATTAATGTTATCACCACAAGGAGCGGTAAGACTTTGGAAGAACCTTTGACTCCTCTTGTTCCTACACCCGATGTTTCAAAACCCCAAAAAGAACCCGAACAAAACCCGAAGACATCAACGGTGAAAAAGTGACCAAATCCAAATTTGGGGGGGGAAAAAAAAAAAAAATACCGCACATTGGTTCCACCTCCGGAGGAGAAGATCTATTTTCATGAAATTCCAAAACCAAAAGCAAGAAAACGTTATCTGATTCCTAATTCTCCAAATTCCTATCGTATCCATCTAAACTTCCATTATCGAGAGAATGAAGTGAGAGAGAATGATAAACCAAGGGCTACTAGGGTTTTTGAAGATGTTCAAACAACTTCGTTTAGAGATTGGATTGAAAGATGCTCTCGTCGAAATGCCGAAGTTCAACAAATGGTTAAGCTCATTGCTAAGGAACAAGAGGAAGCTCGTGGAAATCGCCATCACAACTGTAAATGCTGAATGTTCTGCTATCATTCATGAACAAAGTCCAGAGAGCTCGGAAGATCCGGGAAATTTCTTTCCCATGTGGCTTTACAAGAATCTCATAGGACTTCGTGCTTTAGCCGATTTAGGAGCTAGCATTAACTTATACACTCATTCTATCTACAAGAAACTTGAGCTTGAAGCTTTGACTCCTACTCGTATGACACTCGAGCTTGCCAATCGTTCCATTACTCAACCGATGGGTATAGCTGAGGATGTTGTAGTAAGAGTCGATGGTTTCACTTTTCTTGCGGTATTTTATGGTGGTAATTTGAAACCCGTCCCAGAGTGTGCTATTATTTCTAGGAAGACATTTCCTTCGAACCGCAAAAGCTCTCATTGATTTGTACGAAGAAACTTTGACTTTAAAAGTAGGAAAAGAAGAATTGTTTACTATGCCGATAAATCTGAGAAAAACTTGGAAAAGGAATTTGTTCATGCCATTATTATAATTGATTTTTTCAAAAGACGATCGTTTTAGTTGGCAGTACCACTAATACTCTATCGTCCTAGTTCTTCTCCGGTTGAATGACTAGATAAATGATAATTTACGAGAATTCGACGTATGAACTTGCTCCTCTTGATTCGTTACCACCGGGTAATGATGACTCGACTTTTAAGAAGGACTTTCATGAAGTAAATTTTCAAGTTTACTCAAATCCTCTTTTCGAATTCGATGATAATTTCAAATCTAGCAACGTGAATCCTCTCTTTGAAGAGAACGATAAGGATGCCGAGATTAAGTCTTCTTCTTCCTTTACACTTACTTCACCGGAAGAAAGTGAATTTGAAGCTTATCTTGAAAAAGATTCGATTCCACCGGGAATTGATCTTACCCTCTCTCCTACCCTTGAAGTTTCAAGTAGCAATCCTACTTCCCCTACTCTCACCGGAGAGAAGGTTTGTTCATGGAAGACGCCGATGTTTTTCTCGTTGGTCCGATTTGTGTGGAAAATGATGACTCAAATTGCGATAAGGAAAAAGATAATTTGTCTCTTAGCAACTTACTTACATAAAACACCAAAACTTCTTTCTCGTCCTCAAGAAGTTGAAGAAATCAAAGAAAAAGAAGATGAAGTTTCAAGTGATGTTCCAATCCATACTATTGTCATGCCAATAAGAATCACTTTTGATAATCCAATTGATTTTAATGATCATTTTTACAAACCAAAGGATTTTAAAAAGGACTTAACCGTTTCATTTGATTCCTCCGAATCAAGTATTTTACCATCTCCTTTGTTAGATTCCGACTCGCCTTTCACTGCGGAGTTGTCGGCTAGTGTTACCTTGAATTCTCTCAGAAACGAGGACAAAGTATTCAAACCAGGTATACTAGTTTATCATACCATTCATGATAAAAATCTTGTAACATTGGAGGAGAATTTAAAAGAGAACATTTCCGTCAGGACTCTTTTAGTTTTCAAAGAACCGTCATATCTTCTGCCTCCGCTAGAACAACCAGATAAAAGTTTGGATTTTGAGCCCATTTTGGTGATGAGGAATGTTGTAGATTTCTATCAAAGCAATATTGAAGATTTTGATTCCCTCACTCTTATCATTTGGACTTTTCTTCTATTATTTCACTTATTTCGAGGAATCACCTTTGATTTTCTCCTTTAAGAGTGAGAATTTTGTTTTTGACCCCGGCATCGTCACGTTTCATAAGCCAGTGGCATTTTCAATGGAAGTTTTATCTCGGATCTCCAGACTTTCCCTAAGGACAACTAAATTCAGGGATCGAGTCGAGCTTGCGACTCGGTGACCAAAAACAAGCCGCTTCGTGGGAGTTCACCCCATGCTTATCCTTTCTATTTTCTTTCTATTTTCTATGTTCTAAATGTAATGTGTTGTGTTGAGAGAGGCTTGTACTCTCTCTGATTTCTCGATGTTTGTTGTTTGCTTGTTATGATTTTTGCAGGATTCTCCCAACAAATTCTTTGAAGTCTCTTGTGTCCGGTTGATTTATCCCGTTCAAACTCGAGCTTCTCATCCTTTGTGCGAAATTAGTTTGGGGAGATCCATATCCTTTCATCATTATCGATTAACGTTTATCTTTGCATAATTCATAAACGGCTTAGATTTTCGTAGAGACCCGACTTTAAACATTGAGGACAATGTTTCGTTTTAGTTTAGGGAAGGGAATCTATCGATTTGATGTTGCTTGCTTATTGTTTTGTTCTCACGTACCCGTTTTCCCACAAAAATAGCAAAAAATTTAAATTTTTAAGTTCTTAACTTGTTATAAAAAAAATAAAAATAAAATAAAAATGTTAAGACAAGAATGTAGGTTTTCCGTTGGTAAGAATAGAAAGTAATTTTTGACCCGGTCGAATGTGTAGAGTTCTAGCTTTATCCCTTAACAATTAATGATGATAGTTTGTGCTAATCTCACGTAGACTTTAAACATGCTAGACTTGAATCGTTAGTAAATGAAGACTTGTGCTAATCTCAAGTAGATTTTAAATATGCCGAGTTGGATTTTATATGGCTAAGTGTTCGCGAATTTCTTTCTTAAGAGATTTTAAATTGCGAAGAATAAGAAATGATAGTGTTATTTATAAGTCATGACATTAAACGTAGAATAGTTGGTTTTCTTTCAAGCTCATAAGTGTTAATTATGGCTTTTTCTCCCATTAGCTTATTTCACCTCTATATATAATTGTTTAATAAATAGAGTTGTGCAGTTTTTTGGTATATAATTAGCTAATAGAAGTTTTCTTTAGTTCCTTTATGATTAGGATTAGCTAATAGAAGTTATCATATAAAGAAATATTTTGCTTATTCCTTAAAGAGCCTTAGGGTATATGGGATAAGTAGAATTCAATAATAATCCGAGACTGATAAAAGTTTGTTGTATCTTGCCGGCTCACAACCGATGTTACAGCCTTCTAAAAGGTCGAGGAAGTTACCGAAGTCGAAATATGTTTGCTACATCTTGTCGGAGGCGTGGCCGATGTTGTAGCCTTCTAAAGGACTGAGGTATAATAATGTTGCTTAATTTTTGTCTTATTTTGTGCCTTAAAGAGCCTAAGGGTATATGGTGCAAATAAGATTGGTCCATTCATGTCTTAAAGAGCCTTAGGGTATATGACATGAATGGTGCCTTGCTTAAGTAGCCTAATAAAAGCCAAATTTTGGTTGCCTCGATGTGGACTTTAATCTTGATGACATTTGATCTTTTGAAAAGGGCTAGGAGCTAATTATTGCGTTCTTAACCGTTACGCTTTATTTTTGGAATTAATAAGTATCGAAACAAGTCTTAAAGAGCCTTCGGGTATATGACTTAAGTAAAATCTTGAGATACAAAAGTAGGATTTGCGGGAGGAAAAGTAAGTACACAATTAATATTTATGAGTAGTGTTAGTGTCATGACTTGTAATCGACAATGATCTTGTTTTTAAGCTTAGCATGGGAAAAGTGAAAAATCAGGGATGATGAAGTTATCTTTTAGACACTTAATTGTGCTTTTTGTTCTATGATCCTAAAAGTTACCAATGAGGTAATGAAAACAATACATTATGTCAACACAAATAAGTTGTAGTTAGGTAGTTAGTTATCAAGAAAAATCATAAAAAGAGAAAAATCTTTGAAAAAGGGAAATCGGGTGTTTTATAACTTGTGATCTCTTAACTCTCTCAACAAAAATCTTTGCTACTTTTCAAAGGTTTAGTTTGGGGAAGTTTTAAGGTATTTGGTTATAAGGCATGTGATATTGCGTGAGGACACACAATCGTTTAGTTTGGGGAATTTTGATAAGTGTAGAATACACATATCCGTTTGTACCTAAAATAACCCAATTAAACCCAAAACAGACCAAAAATGGCAAAAATATGCTTGTATTTGTGTTTTATGTATGTAGGTACGGATATATCAAAACTCACAAGAAAACAGTCAAAAAACAGGCAAGCACGGACACGAGAATCAGAAGAGTACAAAAAGAAGCCAAAGATTCAAAGCTGTAGCCAGAAAAGTCAAACCCATAGTCAAATCCAGTCAAACATTGGTCAACCAATAAAAGACAAAACCCAAAAACATTCCATTTTCACCACAAGTTTCACAAAAGTCCAAAATAATCCCTCATCACCTTATTGGGCCTCAAAAACCCTTAATGGGCCTTCAAAGCCTTAAAATCTTTACCCGGATACCAAAAAGCCCAAAAGCCCATTCCATGAGCCCAATAACTAGTCCAAATCACTTTATTAAAACCACAAGGGCTATTCTTGCAATTTCCAAAACCTCCTTTTACACTACAAAAGAGGGAAACAAGTGAGAGGGGCCATTTGTGCAATTTGGCCAAACTTCTAACTGAAAATAACTTATTCAGTTAAAATTTAGGCGCCAAATGAGTGGCACTATTCACCCTTCGTCCCAAGGTTTACCACTGTCAAAACAAGGGGCTTTTCAAAATCAAGGGACAAAGTGGTCAATTCTTGAGCTCCTAAGCAAGAAAGAAGGGATAGATTAGTCATATCACAAGCCCTCATTAGCTCACTCAATCAAATGGACACGTCACACATGAAGAAGCACAAGGGAGAAGTGGGATTTACTCTATTTTCACTCACATAAGTAGCACAAGGTGTCACATCAAGGATTGCCAGCTTGGCAATCCGTGTGACTACCTTGTGATCTAACGAACCATATTGAAGATCCAATGATTGGGAAAATCGTGTGGTGATGATTGAAAGATGTGTAGAGCAAGTCAAGAGGGACTAGAAGCTTCGTCAGTGGCTATATAAAGCTCTCACTATCACACACAGCCACATCTTTTCTTTTCTAGTTTTTTAAATAGTTTAATTTTTGCTTATTGTAATTTCATTTTTAATCAGTTGTAATTTCCTTTTAAGAATAATGGAATTCAGTTTTTATTAATAAAAGTTAGTTTTAAATTGTCATAAGCTCTCATTTCCATTCTAAATTTTCCTCACTTTTACTCATAAAACCTCAATAAGCTTTTATAAGCCTAATTCAGCTCTCATGAGTCTATAAGCTCATGATAGAGCTCAACTAGTCTTAATCATACTGTAATTTCAATAATCAGCTTTAAAAACCTTAATTACCTTTGCATTTTAGATTATTAGCTTATGGAAGGGGGATCTATTAAGGAAGGATCCCCATGGACTTATACCCTAGCTTATAATAAGCTAGGGAGCTTGTAGCTGCCATAATTGGAACTTCTTGTTTAGTTAGAAGTCAATGTAAGTTTCCTCTTAAAATTTTCTTTGAATTTTCATAATTTAGCTTAACTAGTCATAATATACTCTTAATTGCTTATTTGCTTATTGTGTCTGCTTATTTGTACTTTTAGTTATCATATGTTTGCTTAATAGTCATTAACTTGAATATGTTTTTGCTTAAAAGGACATAGATCTTAGTTTTCAATTCTGTCAATAAAATCTATAAAAAATCCAAAAATAGTAGTATAATATCTTAGATCATAGATTCTAGCTTAATCAGTTGTTAAATTGTGTTTAATCCAGTTGTTATAGGCTCCTAGTTATCTGGTTTTGTAGTTTTAATAAGTAGATTTCAATTTAATTAGTTTTCTCAAATCTGTCTGCCAGTAAAGGAGTGTTTGGTTTAAGTACTTTTGACCTCAAAAAGTCAAATTAGGGAATGCAATTTGCTTTAGTAATTTGAGTTTTCATTTAAAATCAGTAGTTTAAGAGTTTTTAAAGGTTAGTTTGCTAATTTTCAAAAGTTATGTTTATCTTTTAGAAACTGTATTTGTGCTTTTTGTTCTATGATCCTGTTAAGTTACAAAGAGGTAATGATAAATAATACATTTCTGTCGCAACAAAATAAGTTGTAGTTAGGTAGCGCTAAGTATCAAGAAAAATCATATAAGAGAAAAAAGTTTTGAAAGGGGAAATCGGGTGTTTTATATCTTGTGATCTCTTAGCTCTTGTCAACAAAAAATCGGTATTTTTCAAAGGTTTAGTTTGGGGAAGTTTTCGAGGGTATTTGGTTATAAGGCATGTTATTTTGCGTGAGGTTACACAATCGTTTAGTTTGGGGATTTTGATAAGTGTAAAAATACACATATCCGTTTATACCTAAATAACCTCCAAATTTACCCAAAATAGCAAAAAAAGGCAAAAAATATGCTTGATATTTGTGTTTTGTGTGTACAGGTACGGATTTATTATCAAAAATCACAAAGAAATAACAATCAAAAAACGGGTAGCACGGACACGAGAATCGAAGTAATTCAAAAAGAAGCCAAAAATCAATGCCGAGCCATGAAAGGCAAACCCGCAGTCAAATCCAAGTCTACATGGATCAGATCATTGGTCAACAAAAGTTAACCAATAAAAAAACACAAAATGTTCCATTTTAACCCTCCAAGTTTCACAAAAGTCCAAAAATAGCCCCTCACTTCTTATTGGGCTCAATGGGCCTTGAAAACCCTAAGTTACCCTTACCCGAATCCAAAAAACCCAAAAGCCCATTATTAAGCCCATTTCATAGTCCATTTCCTTTTTATTATTAAACCACAAGGGCTGGTTTTGCAATTTCACAAGAGCAGTTTATAAACTAAGAAAAGGAAAAAGAGAAGACAAGGACCTATTGTGCCATTATCCCAAACTCCAACAGAATTAACTGTCAAAAATAGGCGGCAAATGGTTTTTACTGTTCATTCGTCATCACTTCTCTTAATTGATGGCTAAAATAGGTAATTCAAGAGCTCCTAAGCAAGATGGTAAGGAGAAATCTCCGTCTTATCAAGTGATCTTCAATAGCTCACACTCTAAGGGAGACACGTAACCATGGTAAAAGCACACTTATTGGTGGGTTTTTCTCTCAAATCACTCACATAAGTAGCACAAGCTGTCACAATCATAGGGTGACAGCTTGGCAATCCTCAAGTGTCCACAATGTATCCAATGGCAATATTCAAGATCTATGATTGCAATGAATGTGGAAGGCAAAGATGTATCGATTGCAGAGGCTCAAAGGACCTAGATGCTTCTATCTCAGCCATATAAAAAGGCATCAGCGCACACACTACATTGACTACCTTCTGTTTACCTTTCTTTTTCGCTATTTTTTAACTTTTAATAATCTAGTTCTTGCTTAAAATTGTGCTTAAAGTATTTTCAGCTTAATAGTGTTATTCCTTTATGTAAATGAATGTTTTTTAAGTTATAAAAGTAGTGGTCGCTATTATCCTTACTCATGAGCTTCTCAGTTTTGTTATGGTCTCCATTAAGCTCTCATAAGCTACTAATAAGCTTCATGAGCTCTCTAAGCTCATGATTGGCTCTAATCAACCTTAATCTTACCTTAGCTACAGTAAAACCGTTTAAAACCTTTACCTTGGCTTTGTGGGTTGAAAAAGCTTATGGAAGGGGGATCTATAAAGGAAGGTCCCATGGACTTATTACCCTTCCTTTATTAATAAGCTAGGGAGCGTGTAGCTGCCATTTTTGTCCTCTTGTTTAGCTAGTGGGATTGTAAGTTCCTTTTAAAGTCTTGCTTTTAAATAAGTAGTTAGCTTGCTTAATTAGTCTAATATTGCTTATTTGCTTATTTAATCTGCTTATTTATGTTTTTTACTTCTTATATTTTCTTATAAATTAGTACTCTTCATCTGTTTTTTATTTTCCTAGAATAGATCATAGTTTTACTTAAATCTTGTCATAAAACCTTAAAAAAGCCAAAAATAGTAGATATAGCTTATATCTTATATTAATGCTTATTTAGTTAATAATTTAGGATAATTAGGTTTAATATAAGCTAAAAGTTATCTAGTTATTAAACTTAGCTAATTAGATTTCATTTTGAAGCTCATTTCAAATCTGTCAATCATTTAAAGGGGTCTTTAGTTTAGGTGTATTTGACCCTTAAAAGTCAAAATCATTTGGGCAAATCACTTTGGTCAGCTGAGTTTAATTGAATAACAAGTTTTTAAAAATGATTTCAAAAGTTGGTTTGTAATTTTAAAGAAATTAAGGCTTATCATGATTCTGTCAGCACCAGGCTTATTCTTATTCTAGGAACTCTAGGGCTTGTGTTTGCTTAAATTTTGTTTAAACACACTCATTTGAGTGTGTTTAGTGTAGGTAAGTCCTAGCTT